>JAUMHD010007766.1:0-191437 GCA_032359135.1 Ulvella scutata
CTCTTAGACTAAGAGAGAATAGCTAACATCCCTACGCAACCAAGGCACTGCAGCAAACCCTAAAAGAGGTGTTGACAATCATGCCTGGTCGTATGTGCCAGTGCTTTTGGTTTCACAATGAAAAGAAAATGTTCATCGTCCTTGATGTCATGCGGTTGCATAAATTGTCTGTCATTCATCGCCGGGATCACAAGCACACCTGTTGAACCAATAATCCATCGTACTGCCCAAAAACCCCCGTTTGTACAGACAAACCCACTGAGAATTGTGACTGCCTGGAGGAGCAGCAGCAGCATGCCACGCCTGCAGTGCTTGCAAACGGCTAAACAGATAGCATTCGCGTGAGTTTGTTGTACTTGCTAGGCTATGCATGGACTTGTGGTTGCCAGTGTGAACGACAATCGTGTGTTTTCTGAAATGGCCCTGGTGAGGAAAAAAAACACAAAATTCTTATTCCGGGGACTATGCCATTGCGCGCCTTACTGCTGCAGTGGCAGAACTCACGCCGTTCGTTAAAAGGGAAATCACCATAGACCCTATACGCACCTGGCACAGAAGCTCGAAGAGAAGACGAGAGGTAGCTCTGAACGGACCGGGATTCGAACCTGGGACCCCGTGTCACAGCACCGTAACGCTGACGGGCCTGCTGCTGAGTCAATCCGCAGACCAAGCGAGAAGGCGACAACAAGCCATATTCGGCATGTTTATGTAATCCATCATCCTGCGGTGATGATATGGGCCTGAATTTTCACAATCCCATCACCCAAGGGCAAATTTAGATTGCAGAGAAAGAGCGTTGAAATTGTGGTTTACACAAATTTTTTGCTCCAGAGTGATACTGTATCGCCGATACACCAGCCAAACCCAAAAATCCTGATGTGCGCTGTTCATACCTGCACACTGCCTTGTTCATGAAGCTCGCAGAATTGACCTGTATATGCAATCTGGTCACCACAAGAAAGGGGCACGAATCTAGGTACTTGACCTGAGCAAGCCTGCTGTTAAGTGACAGTGGGGCTGCGGCAGCTGTTCTGGTGTGGATCATGTGGACTGAAATGCTCCAGCTCGAGATACGCTCGAACATGAAGGCCGTTAAGTCTTTCAGGACGCCTGGGGACTGTCATGCAGACTTGCCTGGATTGTGACCTGAATGTGTGTGTCCAAAATTGGCCAATCGATTGGACGATTCAGTCACTTCCTGGCATTCCCTGGCCCATGCAGGAGAAATACCACACACAATAATGCCACCGTCCTCAGCCTGGGAAGTTTTGCATTCTTGTTCTGCGATTTTGCTTGCAGCAGTGTACGCAGGTACAAGCTTGCCTGCCTGAGCTGCCGTGCTCATGAGGATTGTGACGATGTAGACGGCCACATGTGTATAATGTAGGTCGATATGTTCTGTCTACAGGGACGGTGTAGGGAGTCTGTTGAGATGCTGCGAACTGTGAGCCCGGGGCTGTGCACCTGTTGCCGCCCCTGCGTGCTGAATAGCCAGCTAGTGAGCACGTACCACTGTAAATCTACTTTTAAGCGCTTTCAGATCGCTCGAAACTCCTCCGACAAGCCCTCCTCGCCCTTCTCGCGGGCGACCTCAGGTCAATTGAAGTACGGATCACTTATCATGGACACGGTGGACAGAGATGGGAGAGTTGCAATTCCTACAGATCTGCTTCATATATTACCTCGGCTGAACGATTTCTTGAGAGGTACGTGATCTGTGGTACGGAGGTGCCACACCAGTGCATCATAGATTTGACCCTCTAGATTCCTCGCAGGCGATGCCGAGCGCAAGTCCGTGTCACAAACAGCGGGGGAGCAAGCTGCCTTGCACAGGAGAGCCGTTGAACAGGCTAGACAGTGGTTTGACAGTCTGGATGGCGCCAACCCGTCAAAGCAAGAGTATGCCCCTGCAGCTCGTTCAAAAACATCCCTACACACAGGCGAAACCTCGTTCTTGTTCTGTCAAGCTCCTTTTTACAGCTGTGAGGTCAAATTGAGTCACATTACCCAGATACCATGGTACAACAAACGTGTCCATGTTCCTGTGTCCATTGTATGGCTCGACGGAGTACAGGTTTCTCCAAGGATTTCAAGCGCAGCATACCCACTCATGCAGCACCGGTATTCTCAAGGCGCAGTGGCTCTCAGTCAATATTGACTCAGCAGAAAGATCATCAAGCGGTATCATTGCATCTGGTACTAGACCTAAGTCTCCCCCAAAGGAGGCAACCAGGATGTTGTGCCATGTTGGCATCCTTCCCCCATCCAGCATCCTGGATCAGGAAGATTCAACATGGACATTAAGAAGATTCAGGATGGACGTTAAGAAGTTTCAGGATGGACGTTATGAAGTCACTGATCCGCACCTGCGTTTCAGTGCACGCAACTGCGATGTAGCCCATGGCCCGTGGCGCAGTTACCTAGTGTTGTTGTCGGAGGATGCCTCATTGAATGATGATGACAGTTTGTGGCCCAACCACATGTGTCATGGAGGCCGCACTCTGCATAACATCACGTGCGAACACGCTGTGAATTTTCTGGCTGATCCATGCGTCTCAGAGGTGAGCTGCTGTAGCTTCTGCGTGCACTGCCACTGGCTGCAGCTCAAGTTGTTGCGTTGAATGTGATACTGCACAGCATGCGTACTGGATCAGTGGGATGCATGATGCTCCTGCTGTACTGTGTAAGGCCGCACGCTTGACCAGCAACAACAGGAACAGCACGGATTGCTACCGGAGGCAGCATCTGGGTAGTTCAGTGGTCAAGCATGAGTTACACCTGATGAAACAGACAAATGCGCGTGCATCGGAGCCACAGTGGGTTAGGCCAGCCTTTCAGTAGAATCACGATAACTCATACCCTGACGTGCACCACAGAATTGGCCGGGTTATGCCGAGTACGAGTTAACGTAGAACGAGTTATCGTGACTGCGCTGCAGGCTTACAATTGGCCCACGTGTAGCCTTCTGTGCAGATCGACAAGCACGTGCGAAATATGGCATGCCATGGGGAGGCCGACAGGCTGGACTACCTGGTGCAGCGATGGGGGAAAGCCACCCTGACTGAGCTCTCTGAGATTCACGCCCGACTGGGATTGAGGACAAGCCCTGCGAGCGCTTGTGCCCATGCCTTGTTTGCGGAAGCAGAACGGAAATTGTGATACAAGACCCGGCCTGAATAAGGCGTACGTGCCGTTTTTTGTGTTGTGTTCATCAGCACATTGAGTAGTTTGTTAACCGAGGTCCTGCGTTGCCGATGTCGATGTTGCAAGTTACAACTTGTAACGGTTTTTGAAGTTTTAATGACATGATACGGGATACAATGCGTGGTCTTATTCAAGTATTCTGGAAACTACACAGTTTCCTGCTTGTTTGAGTTTTCTGCTTGAGCCCAAAATTAGATTTTTGTCATGCTGTAAGAGTTCCACGAATCGCGCCCCAGAACGCTGTTTGCGAGCATGAAACACACAAGCAGTGCAGGGACTGTGGTTGTCCGTGAAGAGGCAATGGTCGCCTATGGTCACATAACATCACAATCGTGGACAGCAGCCAAATAGCTGTACAGCGCGGTGAAATAGTGGTCAGAAGGTTAAAGATGTTTATTGTACTCCCAAGGTTCATGTTTGTGATGTAGGGCGACCAGGCCGTGCTCAGTCATGAAACTGGCTGTGCACATGAACGAGAGCAATGTTAAGCAAGTGAAGAACTTCCTGACATGCTGCAGCAAGCTAGGTACGAGAACTATGTCGATTGGGTAAGTACCACCGAGCTCACACGTCTTGCTCATATGTCAGCGCTCGCAGGGACGGTGCTCTTGATTGAAGCATCCACAAATAAGATGTGCTGGCGAATCATCAACAGCGCCAAGAGCGCTTGCTTGATGATCAGTCTCCAGGACCGTTTTTTCGAGCATTATATCCTCTATGAAGTCAACCTCATGACGGCCAGCGTGCTGCTCAAGGTGAGCAACACTATGCCTTGCGTGCTGGGCACCTGTATGCCTGGGAGGCGGATTCACCGTTCATGTCCTTACCAGATTAATTATTATGCAGCATCTGCTTTCAGCCTTTCGAACACCCAAGATCAGGAGCCTCGAGCTCGAGATTGTTGACCATGAAGTGTTGACAATTGTTGTTCACAGCGAGTCAGGTACAACTCCTCTTCCAGCCCATGCACAACCTCACTGCTTCATTTCGCGAACATAAGTGTGTGATAGCATTCATGCCCTGTACACAGGTTTAATGAAGCGGTACCAGGTAGCTTGTGTGGAGGAGGAGCACCTTGCAGCCAGCATAGATCGGAACCAACTGCCAACAACGATTGCAGCTGATGCATTTCAACTTCACAAAGTGCTCAGCAGCTTCCAGAACTCCCTGGACGAGATCAGCCTCGTTGTGCGTCCTCAAACAGGGAATCCTCAGACACAGGGAAACCAGCACATCAGGATGGCAAGCTACAATGGTTCAGGTGCGAACAGGCCTCGTCTCGTGCCCTTCTTCGGCACCACTGCATGATGCTTACACAGCTATTGAATAGAAGCAAAGTTGTAAACTTGTGCAGGGAAAGTCCGCAAAGGAAAGACTCTGAACACAGTGATTAATATAGACGTAAAGGGCGGGCAGTTGTTCAAGAACTCTACCCTTCGTAGTAACGACACCATGGAGGCTACGTTCAACATGAAGGACTTTGTAGTAATCGTGTCACTATGCAAGGCCATGTACGCAGACGCCGTGCTGCACATGGGTACGCCTGGCACCCCCCTGCTTGTTGAAGCGCACAACATGGGGCTTGGTCATGGCATGGATGCTGTTGAAGCAGAGCTTCTGCTGGCTACGATTGCAGAGTATGTCCAGGTCCGTCCCATCACCAGCCTCCAGCGCCCCACACTGCAAGCCTGCTGCGCTGGCCCTGTCTTTGACTTAAAAAGCCTCGTAACAAGCAGTCTGTGGCTGCACAGGATGACCTGCCCGAGGTTCCGCCAGAGGCCGCAGCCACTCCAGCACCTCATGGTGGTGGTCGCAGCAACAACCCCTACAGCGCCGGGGGATTCCCCACCCCTGGCCCAACGAACCCGCAGATGAGTCCACAGCATGTCCAATCTGCAGTCATTTCTCCTCCACAGTTTCAGCACACGTACAAGGCGCCCCACCACCAAGCGCCCCAGACCCAACACGGTGGCATGCACACACAGCAGTTCGCAGAACCCTCGCAACAGCATGCGGCCCCGGGCAACACGCAGACTCCAGCACACATCCACGGTCACATGCAGCATACACAGGCAGCGTTCTCAGGGCTGGTGGGGGACACGCGTGTGCCTCGGGGCCTGCAGCACCAGAGCGGCCTGCCTGCCATCCCAGAGACCGCGCTGCACACCAACCCTCCGGAGCTGCGTGGCATGCATCAGCATGCATGCCTCGCAACACCGCCGAACTTCAATGTCGTTGGCCATCACGCTGTGGGTAGCGGGGGCACCGATGTCACTCCTTCGCAGTTGCAGCCGCCAGCCCTGCAGCAGCAGCACCAACCTGAGGCTGTGAACCCTGCAGCCTGCGAGGAGCCGTCACAAGCAACACATGCCCAACAGATTGCGCCCTCTCTGAATGCCTTTAATCCATCACTGATGCCCCAACCTCAGCACTGGATGGGTGCATCAGACTCACGGCATGTTGGAGGCATGCACGAGGAGGCACATGCTGACCCGTCGGCTGACTTTTTACAGCATGATGCACACAGCGTTGGCACACAAGGCGCTCACAATGCTCCAAAGCCGATGTCTAGCTGGTCAACGTTGGATGTCCACTCTCCAGCCGCCTGCTTGCCGTCTGCTGTGAACGGTGCGCAGAGCCCGGGTGCTGGGCCGAACCCTTCGCAGCAAGTGGTTACAGGGCTATGTATGACGGGTACAGTAGATCAGTCAGCGGGAACTGCGCCACTGCCTGGGTGCGGCAGCGGGGCAGCTGCAAGTTCAGGGGCAGGCGGCCAGGGAGGCGCTTGGGTGGGTGGCGATGGTGCAGAGAACAGTGGCCCGCAGCACAACAGCACGATAGCAGCACACACACAACACGGCGCAGCTTCAAGATCATTAGTGCGGCTGGCGGAGATCATCAAACAAGATGAGCGGGCCCGGCAAGCTGGTGGGAGCGTGCCTCGATGGGGGGCTTCGGCTGCACAGCAGGTGGAGACAGTCAGTATGCGGCTGCCTGGTGACAATCTTTCTCAAGATGATGAGCAAGCTCTAGAGGATGCTGGTGGGGAGTTTGCTGCTGATGACTGGGAGTGCCTGGCCACTCCTCCAGAGCAGCGCCCAGACACATTCTTCGACTGACTTGGCCCAGGTTCTGTCTGTGACCACTACAGACAGCCAAGTGTCCCTAGCCTGGCTCTTGGCCAAATTTGTTTCGTGTATAATTGGTATACATGCAATTGGATTAAAATTTTTGCTACCAATTGAATATCTCGCACTTTTCCTGAATGCACACTCCCGCATGAATCGCCATGAACGCTCACTTGCGTGGTCGGTAACACCCCTTGATGATATCCATTCCGTCATGCGCATGACTCTCACCTTCGGTCCACTTGTCATTGTATGCCACTGTTCAGGCATGCCGTCAGTGCCAGTTGCGCAATTTCGTGGAATCTGCAGGACCAAGTTCATTTCGGATCACGTGTACTGTAATGCGTAAAACAGTGCGAATTCATGATCCTCAGATGCGCTCCGACACGGAGGAGGAACCTGGTGGCCAGGATGCTCACTTGGCCACGTTCGATTCCCAAGTGGACGCACAGCTTGTTACAGCGTTGGACAACGCAGTATACTGCGCCACATCGTCTGAAGATGAGGGTAGAGAGCATACATGGGGTTCTTGCGGAATGAATACAGCTGATGTATGCACAGTTGGCCATTGCAATCTGTCTGTGCTGGCTCGCTCGCGTCTGGTTGCACCGACAACAGCGGCCAGACAAGTCTTTCAATCGCATCATCGTTATGCTTGTGTAGGATGGCAGCTTGCACAGGTATCAGGATGCGCAAGCCTCGCATGGCTCCCCGGCTCCCACCAACTTGAGTCACCCTTCTCCAGCAACTACGTCGAAAGGCCTTGGCATCCGTGACGTTGTACTACAGCTTGCTACACCGGAGCTTCGTAAGCTCATGCAGCCACAACAATCTGCTCCAGGGGAGGATTCTGCAGCAGCTAGTGCCACAGGCCCACTCACTGTGCCTAGCATGCCCGAGGATCTGCTTGCGATCCAGGAGCTACCATCCCTTCTCACACTGCATCCTGATCATCTTGTGACACCACCGCCAACCGCAGCGAATGCTGCATCACGGTGGAAGAAGGGCAATGTTGCTGTGACAGCCAACCGCTTCCTGAAGGGTGTGCAGACAGCCCTCAAGCCTGCAGAAGCCTCCGTAGACGTGGAAACGCCAGCTAATGTAGTTCCTAAAAAGCGCAAAAAGGCTAGAAAGGTGCTAAAAGCGATGCCATCCCACCTCTGCAGTGCCCCTGTGCATGCATTCTCTCATCTAGGCTGCATGGCAGGCGCTGTCGGTTTCTCTGTAACAGCTGGAAGTTAGCCAAACTGCATTGAAGTGCTGGTACTCATGAGACAGTGTGAGCTGCAGGCCAAGCATCCCAACATTGTGAAGAAAGCAGGTGTGAATCGCCTGTGTTCCGATGGGCGACTAACCACAACACCAATGTGGAAACCTGGACATTCCAGCGCAGCTGATAGTGTGCAGACGCCATGACAGAGTTTCTTAGGGCTGGATGGCAACCTCAAAGTGGCAGTGCCACCCCCACAGGCATCTCTGCACCTGAACACGCCCCCCCAGTGATCCCTCAACACAAAATTGCATTGCTGGCTGATGATGCATTGAGAGCTGGACCAGTGACACTCTGGGACGTGCTATCTGGGAAGGTTTCGTCTCGTATTCCCAACTTGAGCCTCGGTGTCCAGGCTCCTTGGGCAGCCTGGGATCCCTGCTCCAAGTATCGGTCCAGGTCTGCTGCTGCTGCTGCGCAAGCCACAGCCCTGCAATACTACTACGATCCGTATAGCGCAGGAGAAAGCAAGAACCGAAACAGTAACACAGTTTATCAAGCAGCAGGGCACAAAACAGATGGCGCTGCGGTGCCATTTGAGCAGCTGAATGCGCGCATGGCCTTCAAGAGAGTCGCTACCGCCAAAGTTGGCCAAAGTAACGGACTTCACATGCCGTTTACATAGTATGACTTTGGATTCAACAGCCAATTCTTCATTCTTTTGCCGGTTTCAGCAACGTAAGAAGCGGGCATCCAGGCGGCCAGTAGCCTGCCCAACATCACACCACAAAAGAGAGTCGCGGTCCACCGTATACCCAACAACGTTCAAATGAGGGCTGCTGATGCAGATGGGATGCACTGTGCTGCCTGCTGGTGCTCTATGTGGCGCTCACACTGCCTGTAGACGTTGCGTTTGTAAGTGCCTCCTCCTTGGATGCCTGGACTGCCATCAGCTACTGTATCGATGCCCTCTTCGTGGCTGACATCTACATCCACTTCCGCACAGGTGCCGCTGCCCCCCCCCTGCCCCCCGCCTCTAGCATGTATGCATGCATGCTGTAGTCCTGGTTCCCTTCTTCTGAGGGGAGCCTCTGGGGCTCCATGCATGTGTCCCTGGCAGTGGAGGACGCAGTATTGGGTGCCACATGATTGGAAAGCAAGGACACGCCGCTTGGAATTGAATGCAGACTGATTCTTCTGCATGCACTGTTTGGAAACGCGTGGCAAGTTTGTTCTCAGGCAGTCGAGCGCATGCAGCCGGGTGGCGGTGCAGGGTTCTTCCAGCAAGACAAGGAGACAGGCATGTGGAGCCTGCAGCTGAACCCCTGGGCTTGCGCGTTACGATATGCATGCGGCTGGTTCATGGTGGACCTGCTGTCCGTCATCCCCTTCCAGCTGCTGCTCCCGAACCAGCAGCGCCTGGACATCAACCTGGGCCAGCTGCCTCGCTGCCTCAAGCTGCTGCGCCTGCCTCGCCTGTTCCGGTGTGCATGCTGCGCATGAGTCTTGTTCGGTGTTGGGCATCGCAGCAGTCTGGGGGGTGCCCCCTTGTGGAAGAGGACGTATCAGCAGCTGTGCAGGTTGTACACTGTGTCATAGACTCAGTATTGGTGCTTTATACACAGGATGCTTTGATTGCTTCAGACCTACTCCAGATTGCGCTATTGTCTGTATCTGCGAACAGAATCATGTTCACTTGCTCCAATGCTTCTTTCTCAATGTGCTGGGAAACCAGACTGCACAGCATCTGTAGCTATACTTGCTGCAGCAGATCAGTTCTCTGGAGCTGGTATGGCCTGGGATTCCAACTAATTGCAGTTGATATTGACAACAGGCACAGGCGGGCTGCTGGCACAGGTACATCAAGAAGTGGCAAGAGCTGATTCCAGTGAGTTCCATCCTCATGCAGCTCAGCACTACCATCTGCGTCATGCTGTTGTTCGCACATGTTGCTGCATGCTCTCTGGTGCTAGCTGCCAAGCTGGAGGGCCTTCCAGAAGGTAGCTGGATGGTGCAGTATGGTATGTGCTCATTTGCATGGGTTCTGGTGTGCATGATCCTGAAGCACAACGGCAGGCACCGCTGCCCACCTTCCAACTTCAGCACATGTTCAAGTTCTGCTCGACAGGCTAGCATGTGCATGCATGCGCGCAGATCTCATTGACAAGCCGGCTATCAGGCAGTACCTGTACGCGCTCTTCATCTCAGCGTCACACCTCTTCTGCCTGGGGTATGGCCTTCCCACCATGCCTGGATCACTGGTGGAGCTATGCGTCACACTTGTATCCATGATATTTGGCTCCGTGCTGTTCCTGGTGGTGGTGGGAACACTTCCCACTGCAATACTGGAGCAGGAGGTCTCTGCGGCGGCTCAGGAGCTGGAGGGGGACAACGTGCCTCTGCCCTCCGCGCGGTGTGCTCTGCCTGCTGCCTGCTGCGTCGCAGGCACACCATCCTGTGCACCACTCTTAACAGCAGTGCAGCGATTGTCAACACTTCTGGTGCAGTCAAGGTCGTGAATGTTACCCTTCTGGGCGAATCTACTATGTCAGTGACATCATCGCTCGTAGCGGGAGAATACGACTATCGTTCCTTGGTCGGGTGCTTTTGGTATTAGCACAGATCCTAGCAGTGAGCAAGGCTGACGAGATGCCACTTTGTGGCGCGCTGCCGCTGTGGGGCCGCAACGGCCACCCAAGGCCAGGGCAATTGACACCTGAGCTTGGTTCCAGCAGCCCGTGGGGATTTTTGCCGTTTCATCAAGTTATTTGCAGCATCAGGCCACCAGTGTGCGGCAGTGCCATGCAGGGGTGCTCACGACCGCGCACGCCTGGCCAGCATGGTGGGCATGTTCTCCCCAGCCATCCGCGCCTCTGCTGTCCAGTCTGCTCGCCTGCATGCACAGCATGCATCACAAGATTATCCACGCATCGCGGCTCTGGAATCCTGTAGGTCGTCCCATCACAGCACAATGGCCACAGGGGCAGCGCGCATGCATGTGCGGCACATGCGAAGAACCACCTGTGCTCCAAAAGCCTTTAATCAAGACCACAGCCCGGTTGCGCAGCCTGTGACCCCAGATGTCAGCAAGCTTGAACGTGTGGGTGCGTGCAGAGAGTAGATGTTGTTCTGCCTTGGTTGCAGATGGTGACCCGCTCGGCATGCATGACCTCTGTGATGAGGCCATGTACCCTGCACGTGGCAGCCTGCATGTCTCATCTTCATGCTCGGATACCTCATCTTCATGTGCTTTGATCTTTTCATGCAGCTAGGGTGCCCAAGTAGACGTGCAATGAATGCGGAGCGACATGGCTGGGGGTGAAACCAGCAGCGCGCAGTTCAGAACAGCGATCTATCACAGTCTGCGGTACACGGCAGCGCCCCAGCAGCACAGAAATATGTAGACATGTGTATTTAGATGATCAAAGGATAGAGTATTGCACTATGGGTGTTGAGATCGGCTCAAGTGATGCAATTGCTTTGTAAGCTGCATGTGGTCCCAATAGAATTTCAACTCCCGTTCCGGGGTATCACTGAGGAAGATCACTCTGCCACACAGACTCCCACTTTATCCAGCCTGGCCGCCATCCTCTGTCTCTTTGACTGAAAGAGTGGACGGGGGGCCAGGCACTGTCGGAGGTTACCACAATCGGTGAGCCCCTTCAACGGAACACTCACAGCCTCCTAACACTGCAGCACACACGCTGCTCAGGGAACGTTTCAAAATGACATCAACACGGACTTGACTCCTCGTGAACTATCCTATACACTGTCCTATACACTGCAATTGTACTGCTACTAACGCCGACAGAATATTCTGAGCATCAGATAGGGTCTGAAGTAAGCGAAATAAAGACCTTCAGCCAAGATGCGCGGTTGCTCAGTTTCAGTTCTTGTTGCATCCTCTCTGCACTTGGCGTCGCCCTGTTCCTGTGAATGTGCTGCAGCTTTCGTATACCTGCATCTCCATCAACTGTATGGACCTGCCGTAAATGAAAGCATAATCTATTCATGCAGACAATGCATAGGAGTCACAAATCCAGGGGCATCACAACCTGTTCTGAGCTGTTTTCCAGCCTACGTGGCATGCATTATGTGCGGTCTGTGGGCCCATATGTGCACCATGGGGCGCGCTGGGCATTGGACGCCGAACGACGGTTGTTTATTTCTTCACCCTTTCTCTTGCTCATCATTGTTCTTGAACAGAAAACCTGCGCTAACGATGGCGCGCTCAGGTACTGTGAATCTCAAGCCTTTTCGAAGAACATAGGTGCCTTATCTGACTTCCCCGTTTCGCATATGGGTGTTGACTTGTGCATGTTCCAGACGCAATCCCTATCCATGACTTTTGAAACATAGGTGTGAGCCCTCAGCAGCGGTGTGCGTTTGTAGTGCCAGCTCGTCCGCCAGAATAGTTGTGCAGAAGGGAAGCCAGCATAAATTGTGCCATAGTGGCTCAGAACGGGCGTGCGCAGAAATATTGTGGAGCTTGGAGGTGTATACGTGGCGTGGTTCACGCGCTTGGTGAAGAAACATGAACAGGTAAGATCATTCTGCCCTTGGTGCTGCCGTTTGGAAAGACACCCAGATTACCCACAGGCGTCGCTGCGCCGTCCTCAGAGGCTAGCTAGGCACAAAAGCAAACTGATATGACTCACAGTGGCTCCTCCGTTCTGATTGTGCCCGTGCAAGAGCAAGGCAACAGCGCTGCGAAGTTGTCACAACACGTCCAGCAACTGGTCACCACAAATCTGCAGATACAAAATCGTCAAGCAGCTTGGCGATGGTACGTATGGTAGCGTCTGGAAGGGGATGAATCACCAGACGAACGAGGTGGTATGTTCAGGCTGGTTCCTGTATTATGAACAGTGCAGGGCACACTTGCCCCATCAACCAATAATAGTGTGCCAATAAGTGGATATGTATCATGCTTGTACCACTCAGAGCAGGATCTGGATTCCAGGTTGCGATAAAGAGAATGAAGCGCAAGTTCTACAGCTGGGATGAGTGCATGAACCTGAGGGAGGTCACCTCACTACGGAAACTGAATCATCCCAGCATAGTTAAGCTAAAGGAAGTGATCCGGGAGAATGATGAGCTGTACTTCGTCTTTGAATTCCTCGACTGCAATCTTTATCAGTCCATGAAGGACAGGGACAAGCCCCTTCCAGAGAGCCGCATCCGGAACTGGCTGTTCCAGATATTTCAAGCTTTGGCCTACATGCACAAACATGGCTACTTCCATCGCGACATGAAGCCAGAGAACGTCTTGGTTCGCCAAGACACAGTAAAAGTTGCTGGTGTGTACCTTCCACCCTCAACTAGGGGATCCTGCGGCTGCAGCTGTTGGTAGTCATCACTAATATAACTTGCTGTTCGCTACTTTTGGGTGCAAAATGCTGCGTGACAGGCTATGGTCCGAACGCTTGGGCCAGGGTGGCATGTGCGACAGTGCCATGTATCATGACACACGCACCTGTGCCCTGCTCTTGCAGACTTCGGACTGGCTCGGGAAACGAGAAGCAGGCAACCTTACACAGACTATGTCAGCACACGATGGTACCGAGCGCCAGAGGTGCTGCTTAGGAGCCAGAATTACGGCAAGGCAATTGACCTCTTTGCGATGGGTGCCATCATGGCAGAACTCTATACCCTGCGTCCACTTTTTCCAGGTGCGCTGCCACTTTTGTGAATGGTATGCTCCATTATGTACAAAGTTAAGCTGCTCGTTCGTCTTGCAAGGCTGTGTCCGGTTGCCTGGAATGATCAGCCAATCCAGGTGCATCGTATGGTGCAGTCGCCGCCTTGTCTGCATGTTCTTAAAGATGCGTTCGAAGCATATACAGCTACTTGCAAAGGTTTCAGGCCATGCTTTCATTGTTTGCAGTACCTGAACTGTTCGCTAGTGTGGAGTCATTGTTGGGACAGCCTCCCTCAGAAAAAACCATTGAGTGAAAGCTGCAGGTTCTTCAGAAGCAGACCAAATCTATAAGATCTGCTCGGTGATGGGAACACCTACCCGCACTTCATATGCAGAAGGACTCCGGCTTGCAGCAAGCATCAATTTGCGTTTTCCCTCGTTTTCAGCGCAGCCGCTTTCGAAAATAATTCAGAATGCCAGCCCAGAAGCGATTGAATTGATGACGGGACTCTGTGCATGGTGTGCCCTCAGTGTAGACTTCAGTAAGCGCTGGGCGTCTGGCTGTCTAGAGTTTTCCTTGAAGATTTCCTTGAACACTCTGTGTTGCTTTTGAAATAATACCGCTTTTGAAATACTATCTACAAATGTATGGATGTTTTACCTACGTGAATGCAGGTGTTCTGTGCGGTGCACATGAGTGCATGCACGTGCAGGCACACGCTGATCCTGTTTTGCTTCCACGCGCGTTAGTTTTGGTTGGCATGCTGATGTCCATAGTTTGGTTGGCATGCTGATGTCCATAGTCTGTACGTGCATGCAGGGACCCTGAGGCGCGGCCGAGTGCGGTGCAGTGTCTGCAGCACCCATACTTCCAGGTTGGGGTCCGAGCACCGCTGGTCAGTAGATCACCTGCATCGTCTGGGGTGTCCAGTGGGGTTTCGAAGGCTGCTCCTTTCAATGGGCCGGCTGCCATTCCACGGCGCGCCTCGAGGGAGGCAGCCAGCTTTGCCAAACAGACTCTCGCTGGAATGCCAAACAGCTTGCATCAGGTGAACGGTGGGATGCATATCACAGGGGTGGCTGGGGGCAGGGACGGGCAGGTGCTGTTGCCGTCTCTAAGCATCGGTAGCTCAGGGCCGCGAGCAGCAAGATACAAGCCTGGAGTTTCGCCAGCGGATGTGAGCAAGAGTTCTGCAGACAGCTCGTCCAAACGGCAATCTGGTGGGCCTATCTTGCCACAGGTCAAAAACCCGCTGACCAGAGTTGCATCAGGTGCTGCCAGGCCGGCTGGAGGGCTAGAGGCTCGGTATGGGCTTGGCAGGCGCTACTGATGTGGACTGTGGTAGTACAGCTGGGCCAGTGCAGGCCCTCGTCCGTGCTGGAATCTGTGATGTTCCGTGTACTTTAGAGCTTGTGCGGTACATGTTCTGGTTTTGTGTCCTGCATGTTTCCCTTTTCTTCAGAGTGAGCAGATGTGGAAACTGCGGCAATCATATTCGATGTGTCCTAACATGCTCAAAATTCCCTCTGTAAATGACAGTTCACAAGCACAGGTGCCCAGTTCTGGACGACATAGGATTCACTGCTTAATGTAGTCATCGCATACACATACATAATGTCTGGCACAGAGGACTCGAGCTTGATCATGAGACACCTGATCATGGCAGGTAGTGGGATGATGAATCACCCCTACATGCATGCCTGCCCTGCACATGATCAAGAAACATGCTATATCGGGTTGGGCGGCTGGTTGGATTGTTACGGTCCGAACAAGCACTGGGTCGTAACAGAGTTTACCTAGCAGGGATTGCACAGAACTTCTTGTTTTCGGCTGGTTACCAAAGTTCGCTTTGACGCCCGGTACCTGTTACTGAACTATGCTCTGACATTTCGAGGCACAGTAAATCCAGTCCAAATTTCGACCAAACGTGTTCAAATGACACAAATTCTGCATAATATTGCCCAAAATCCTTCAGAACATACAATCTGTCCAAACTAGAGACACTACAGATGCCCCAAAACTGGCAGCACACAACTGCCAACTACTTGCCACCTGCAGCCACCAACCTCTCGAGAGCTGACTTGCCATCATCTCCAGGCGCGCCAGTGAGTGGCACCTTTTCTTGGTCCTGTGTGGTGGGGAGAGGCTTGGGCTCCTTCTTCTGGCTGCTTAAATTCTTGTAGTACAGCGTGCCGAAGATGATGACGGTGGCCACGGACTGGCCGAGCGACAGCATGTGGCCGTAGATGAAGCACGACAGCAGAATGGACAGGAACTGGCGGGTGGTCATCACGGTGGCGAACAGCAGCGCTCCAAAGGTCTTGATCGTGTGGAAGATGAACAGCTGGCCGATGGTGGCTGCGAAGGACAGGATCATGATGTTCCACATGCATGCAGGGTGCCGGGAGAGGAACGCCAGAGCTGGCCACAGCTGCATGGCACACATGATCATGTCAGTACTTTGAGCAAGCCTCTCTTCATGAACCACAGTCTTTGCTAGAGAACTAACACAGCACCCGTCTGAAATCATTTGCAGACCATGCATGCATGCACATGTTCTGCCCTCACATCAAGCCTCACTGATCGTAGCCCTCGATGCAAGCCAACACAGGGACAGGGGGTGTGATTGCAAGTATCTTGTCCATACAATCCTGACCAGATGTCTAGATGCAGTGTGGCAAAGGAACCGGCCCAGGCGGGCAATCTGCAGTGCTGCACCCCCACCAGAGCCCCAGTATGGAGTGCACAGGAATGCATGAAACTGAAGAGCAAGCACCTGGCCAAAGAGTACAAGGGAGGCGAGCGACACGGTGGCGGAGCAGGCCTGGACATACAGGATCTGGCTGTACACGGACATCTGGTAGCCCTTGAACATCCTGTCCTGCCAGGTGGACGTGAAACCATCGAACCCGAGATAACCCACCATGAGCAAGATGCCGTAGATGTGAGAGTCCTGGGCGCTCTTGGCCGCCTTAGATGAGATGCTGCCTGCGCGTGTGCACGTGCTGTTGGGCATGCGCAGACCGTACATGTGCTGCTATTCTGCTCCACAACCACATGTGACTGACACCGTGACTGACACCGTGTCATGCATGCAGTTCCGCTGACCGGCCACTAGGGTTTCGTTGGGGTGATCACAACAGTGCGTAGATTTCAGTTGGAGGCGGAGGTCTGTCACACCAGTCATGGCGAAAATTACGCAGCCGCCGGTGATCATCATTGCGACGAAGTAGTCCTTGCCTTTGTAGGATTTCTGGTTCACCAGAGTACCCCACACCATCACAGGAATCATCTTTGCGCATTTACCTAGGGTTTGCACCGGGAAGCTCACATACTTCAGGGCTTCATACTGGCAGAACGTGGCGACCACATTGGAGCCTGCAAATCGAAACAACACTGCCTGTACGATGCATCGGAAAAGAAAACGAAGGCGCGTCAACGGGAACACTGGAATACTATACGTGATGGAGCCCTGAAAGTGCCACCCTGCTGAGACTACAGATCTTGATGTACTGCATTCGTGTACAGCCGGCTTGTGCACCCGCCACAAAACCATGGAGGCACACACCTGAAACAGCTATGAAGTTCCAGATCGGTGCCTGAGGCAACAGTGTCTGCCCTGAAAGCAGAAGAAGCCCTCCAGCCACAACGCAGGTGACACAACGATTGCACATGACGATGAACATGGTGGCAGTAAACCGCTCGGACACTCCATCATCACCCACGTACTCCTCAGCGATGATTCGTTCCTGAACAATGGGGATGATCAGGTCTCAGTCAGCGAGAACAAGTCGGCCCTGTGCTTAACCGCCATCGCACTGCGTCTTGGGCTGGAACTGTGCCACATAACCACCAACGAAGCTGTCATACACCCAACGGATCTATTGATGGTATACAAGGGAATATTGAGGATGCAGACTGACGATGTAGCTATTGCGGAGGCCACCATTTCGCTACTCACAGATATGCAGAAAGGACCCAGTATACACAATCACAGAGCGATGATAGAGTTATGAGATTCTATATCAGTACAGCTGTCACGATGATCGCAGAAGAAAACGATCTGGACGATCGGACTGATGTTGCGCGATGTAACACGAGTTGTGTCCGTGCTGTACACTTGCACACGCAACGCACCTCGGCTGGCTAAGATGTAAACATTAAGTCAACATATAACTATATGTTGCTGTGTTCTGTCTGCGAAGGATCGCGGAATGGCAGGGGTTGTGGTCGACGAAGACAAACACGTCAGAACACGCACGGCTACTAGCACAGTGCCCTACACAACTGACAACACAAAAAACGAGAGCGGACCTGCAGAGCCCCGTAAAGAAGCAGACACCCGACGATGCCTGTAACACACCAAGCCACGTGCAGCTTCTCGTTCTGTCTGAGGTAGGCCATGAACTTGTTAATGGGCTCAAGGGCTGTCCCAGCCATTTCTAAGGACTCGTCAGTGCCAGTAGACTTCATCTTGCTAGCTTGGGTTTTCGTGGAACAGGCAGGCTCGCACGATGCCGCTGTGTGTCGACTATATCGCTGCGTAGTTCGTGTGCAACTCTGCAACTGCAGTGTTTAAATATAAACTGGCAATAATGGTTACCTCACTGTCGGCTCATACGTTAGGTGGACTGAGTCTAGCCGCAGGATATGTGTAACCATGCGGTTTGTACAAATTTGTACGACCAATATATGCACATGCATTTGAATTTATTTCGTTTAAACGCGTTTTTGAACGCCATCTGCACGCAACATGCATGCTGCAATTCGGCTATCGATAGCTATCAAAGCACACACTATCGCCTAGTCAGGAGTCCATTGCACGCCACCAGGTAACGACGCCGTGTAGCGGCTGCCAGCGGGGCGATTGACTCACAGTAACGTTAACGCGTGCACTGCGAGAGCTTCGCTTGCGAAGCACGTGGTTGCAGGACTTCGCAAGCAAAGCTCTCGCAGGTTCTCTAGATCTATGTCTTGTGAGTAGCCTTTTGCAGCCTGTTCCAGCCACGTTACGCGCAACAGTTCAGCAAGGTGCACTCGATGATGTTCATGACGAAAACAACAGCGGTCAGTGTTTTTCTCAGTTCGACCGTTGTCACAATCTAACTGGAAGGCTATAGCTAGCCAGCGCACTGTGAAATTGCTCATGTTTCGACCTGATGTCGCTACCTGGCCTGTACTTGCAAGCTCTAGGCGTGCAGGTTGGCCATGTGCGTGCAAAGAGGCCACCAGCTGCAGGGTTTCCAGTGGCCTGGGGTCGCCACATGCAACACAGCAGCAGTCTGGCCCCTCTCCGGCTCACTTAATGTACGTTTGATATTGTGTGGATGTAGACGAAAGGCATGTTTCTTCATCTGGTTGGCGTGATCCGCTGCAGTTTGTGGCACTGCAGTGTGCCGGGGTGGTCGCAGGAGGCGGTGAGAGGGGAATCGGGGGCGGGGAGTGGGCCGCTGGAGGAAGGTGTGGGCCGGGAGTGCACGCGTAACTTCTTCTCTGTCGCCTGCCTCCGCGCCTGGCCCGCCGACTAACCTCTACATTTGCGATGCTCCGCGGGCTTCTGTGTCTTCCGCTCACCGGGTGGCTGCTGCAGCTCACCCGACCGTGACGAAGTGTGTCCAGTAGGGGTCGCACACGTGCCCCCCCTCCACGGCCCCAGCATGTCAATCCCCTTCCTGATTCTCTTACTATCTGTTCTCCCCCCTAGCCTGTGCATAACTATTCTGCAGCGGTAGTGTACCACTTTCTCACTGTGCTGTCTGGGAAGTTGCCATACTGCCACTGTGAGGTGGGATGAGCTGCCGCTGCACATGTAAGCTGTGTGTGATTGCTGCCTCTGATGGTTGCTCTGCGCTGTTGACTGCATTGGAACGGCGTTGGAGTTGTATGCAGCACTTCTTGTTCAGTTGTAGAGCTTCCCCGGTGGGACACTCGGACGCAGACAACCGCGGTCATTACTTGCTTCGGCTGCCTCCCTCTGA
Organism: Ulvella scutata; assembly: GCA_032359135.1. Classification (NCBI taxonomy): domain Eukaryota; kingdom Viridiplantae; phylum Chlorophyta; class Ulvophyceae; order Ulvales; family Ulvellaceae; genus Ulvella; species Ulvella scutata. The sequence goes on from JAUMHD010007766.1 coordinate 19,163, forward strand.
CAAGTCTGCAGAGAGTGCTCTCCTTGCGGCCCGTGATGTGGATTGTTTTGACCCTGCGCGTCAGTGCTGTGAACCTTGGGTTCTTCATTCATTGTTCCTGTGGGAGTGTGATGCTGATGTTCGCCTTGCAGTGTGCTCTTTCATTGCCACTCACATCCTCCTGGTTGGTGATGGTGTCGCTGATGGTGTCGTCTCTGTTGGTGCCCCTGAGTTTGATTGTAGCATTGTGCGGAGTTATCTGCAGACTCTGGCTTTGCATCCCTGGTATCATGGGGCTTGTGGCTGTATGTCGTTGTCCCTTCAGGGTGCCGAGCCCAAAGCCCTTCCTGGGTATGGCGTGGTTCCAGATTAGTTCTTATTGCGCTTTCAATCTACACTGCACAACACGTTGCTTAAGGCAGTGAAAAGATGGAGAAACAGATGTTTCAAACTCTTTACAAACATTGTAGCTGGAAAGGGGACATGAGCCAACCACCTGCTAACCTGGAATCCTGTGGAGACAAACGCGTAGCGCCTGGCACTGGGGTGGCTGCAAACCCGCCGGCTGTCATGCATGCCAGCACTTGCCAGTGTGTGCAGTCGTTTGCACCGGGCAGATTTTATTGTACAGTTTACAGCACTGGGTCAAGTTGTTGCATGCAGACGACCGGTGGGTCTGAGGCCGTGAACTTGGGCTGCAAGGTGCCAACATGGTGATACAGCTTAGGCCAGCTTGTAGTGATGCCAGCAAAGCATGTGGAACTTCACATGCGCTGAATTTATTCTTTCTTGTAGGCAGCCAAGCACAAAGACAAAAGCTGTAGCAGTCACCATGGTGACTGCACCTCACGAGCAGGTTCAGCAAGCAAGAACATCGCTGCGACTCAACTCAGTGTTCAACTCAGAGGGGCAGAGTTCCTCCTTTCTTCGTAATAAGCCTCATTTTCATGTGCCAGCCAGCTTACCATAACCCACAACCTCACACACTAGAAACTGTGTACACACACACACATACACACACAACCGCAACCCCTGTTTTTCGCACCCTCATGTGCTGCCGCAAAAAACTTGTATTCGTGTACAGTATCTATACTCTTACGAACATTTCTTGCACCATGGCGAACATTACGCAGGAGCGCAAGCAGCTCCCCTCATGCCACCATGCACACCGGCTGCAGGAGGGGCAACCCGGAACGAGCACTCACACCGACAGCATGCGCCCCCCAGACACACGAAGGGCCACGTCCGAGACCGAGCCTCTACGCACAGTAGAGCATAAGCTGGCTGTCATGAACGCGTTCATGCAGGGCGGCTCCGGAAAGACGCTATGTGATGCTGGACCCTCATGGCGGGCGCCAAATCAGATCTCATCCAAGCTCCCCAACCTGCGCAGTAGCATCGCCAAGAGCCCTTCAAAGTCAACAGACTCATCTACAGCAAAAAGTTCCTAACTGCGTGCTTGCTACACTCTGTGGACCTGCGCAGATTTCTACTCGTGCTTGCACGGGATCTCTAATACTGCATGATGACATTTAGATGGAATTATTTTGCCCACCATTTGCCAGGATGTTCAAGAAATCGTCCATTTCCTCAGGAATACATGCGTCATCAACTCCATCCCCCACGAGAGGACTGTTCAGTCCGTCGATGGGCATCACCTCATTCAGATCGCCTGGTTTCACCGGAAACTCGTTTTCCATATCATCATCCACTCGTTCCGCTGACAACGGAGGAAGAGTGGACGGCGTCCCCACTCCCATATGCATGGGGGCCTGCGCCGACACGCCAGAGTATCCTGCGGTGGCTGCGGGGCCATGCGGGGACATGCCCACAGGCACACCATGGGGAAACCCTGCACTGGCCTGTTGATGCTCCATGGGCATACATGCTGCAACCTGCTGTTGCATCATGGGTTGCTGACCCCAAGGCGCCTGGGGCATCGGCTGCATGTACGCGCCGTGCTGCGGCACCGGGCTGCACATGATGGGCGACTGCCATTGCGGCTGGGCCATGTACGTTCCTGCTGGCACGCCCGCATAAACTGGCTGCATTTGCGGCTGGGCGACTTGTTGCACATTGGCCATCATCACGCTTTCTTGCGGCACTGCACACAGCAGCAAGCTTCCTGTCCACATGCTCACATAGCATTGCAACATTGATGAGCAACTGAACGAAGGAAACTGTGGTAATTATGAAGTTAACCATCCTGCTGGATGATCTCGTTAGACAAGCTTTATGCACAGGGGCCTTGTGTGCCTCCAGGCGCGCCTGGCTTGCGGAACGAGGGGCCAAGCACCACCTGAGTCGCAAGGCCAACTCGGGACAATTTAAAGCACGCACACACACACACACGCACACATCTTGTGAATCATGGTAAGCATACACCACTACTACGCTGTAGCACTGCGCACAATGTTCAGGAAAGGTATGAGAAGACAACAAGGCATGCACGGACAGACACCTGAAATTAGCTGGAGCGACTGCACAGGAATATCAGTGCTCACTGCTGATGTGTTGTGCTGTGGTGGCAGGAGCGGCTGTGTACCTCTGTAGTTGGTGTACGGTGCTTCAGTATGCGCTGGCGCACTGGTAGGCTGCCGCGCCATGTTCGGCGCCGCAGGCTTGTTCTCTGCGGCTGGCTGTAGCTGAGGTTGGGAGGCGGCCACCGCGGCACCACCATCGATCTTGGCAGCCTTTTTCAGGTACAAGCGGTACTTCTGTAAGTGGCTGGCGACGTTCTCCCTTGTGAGTCCATCAACCCCCATGAGCTCCAGGATCTTCTTTGGCACTGCCTTGTCTATTCCTAGCTTGTTCACGGCTGCAACAAACTGCGAGTGCATGTGGCTGGACCAGTGCACGCGGGGCCGCTTGGCGTTCTGAGGGTTGTTCTTGTCCTCGTTCCCACGCTTCTTGGAATCTGGTGAAGTTCCTGTGACAGCATCTACAGCTTGGTTGTGATCAATGTCACCACTGCTGTGGCTACAGGTGCGCTTGAGCATTCCGGTGGTGCCAGTGTCAGGCTGACCGCGTTCTTCGCTGGATGGCAGCGTGCGCCGCTTGCGCACGACATGCTGCCACATGTTTGACAGCTCCTCTAGCCGCACAGGCTTTATCAAGAAGTCCACCGCGCCGTGCATGACTCCTTTGAGTACCGTGTGCGTATCCCCATCATAAGACATCACTGCAAGCATGCAACCTCATCAGCACAACCACCAGCAGGTGACTGGTGAGAAACAGATGTACAACATAACAACTTTTCCAAGGCACTGCACTCTATTGTGCTGACAAAGCGGGTATGGTATGTGAAGTGCACTGTTAGAGCTGATGAGAAACACAGACACACATGCACAGGATGCTTAAGAAGACCTGCAAGCCCTGGCATATCCCACAGTACAGCTTTCATGTACCACGCAATGCTGCTGCAACAAGCAAATGTTAAACATGAGCTACACAGGCACGCATGGTGCCACTATCAAGCACACTCGAAAACTGTACATTGACCACAGGTATCTTGGCAGTGTGGGACAGTGCGGAGCTACGCAAGGACTGCTGGAATATCGAATTCGATGAGGCACTATTGCAAAAGGGTACCCTTACTGGGACTACTGAAGCTCTTGGATTAATACAAGGAAGGCTATTATAATACAAAACCCGTGGTAGGAGCCCAGATATAGGTTCTTCTCCAAGTGGAGGTAGTGCTGCGGCTGTATGCACATGCTCCCACCAACTGATATATTGCATACGGTGATGCTATAACCAGGACACCTGGGGAAGAACATACTGATTACTGGGATGTCCATCTCAAGGCCAATGATCTCTAGGAGCTTGAACCCGTCCACATCTGCACCAGAGCAGCACTGTGCCAGCAGCAATCCAGGTGTTTACAGTCAAATAAATGGCAAGAACCGTAACATACCTGGCATGACTACGTCCGACAGAACCAAGTCGAAGTGGTTGTTTGTGTCCCTCAAATGTGCCAGAGCTTCATTCGCATCACTGCACGTTTGAACTGCACAAGAACAGATTGTTTTACCTTGAAAGAAAGGGTCGGATTCAAAATATCGGCATGGTGAGGAATTGTTGCTCAGTCTATGGATGCAGCTGTCTGCTCATTGTCCAGCACCTCGCACATTGTAGCCTAATACTAGCAGCACCGCATAATACTAGCGCCTCGCACATGTACCTATTGAAAAGTATTCGCTACTCGGGCAATGCTACATGTCTGCTTCGTTCTGGTGCTGTCGAGCAGAACAGAAGCTGAATTTGCACCCTGACGTATCCGAGCGACAAAAGCATGCACGCGTTGTCGCGCAACACGTGGAACAATGTGGAGACGTGTGTATCTGGTGCCAGCAGCACGGGGACTCTGGAGTGACTCATTGTCGCAAAGCAACACCCCGCTTGAACAGCGGACCTCTCCCCTTCCTCACCACAACATGCCTGGCTTCCTGTCGACATTGTAAGGGCAATAACGTACCCTCGTAATGACATTGTTGAAGCATTTTCGCGATGACCTTGAGGCAGAGCTTGTCATCGTCTACCGCAAGCACGTGCAAGCCATGTGGAGAGAATGGCAAGCCATCTCCCTGGACCCCAGCCGTCTCAGCCAAGCCATTTTGTTCGGACATTGCACTGGCCGTCCAGCTTGGGGCGGGCGCTCTGTAGCGACTTGCTCAATCTGAGTACCACACTACCTCCCTACGCCCACTTTCATACAGACCATCAAGCTGCTGTGCATCCTGGAAACCGAGGTGATATTCAACCTGATGGGCCTGGCTGTGATCGAGATCAGTGAAGTTTTCAACGCTGCAAGCCAATCTGGAGGTGCACTGCAGTACCTACTGCTGTGCAGATTGCTCTCGCTTGCTTAATCCTATCGCAGTGACTTCAACGAATAAATTACAGAGTGTATATTCTTCATGTGCGATTTTGAATCGCAAAACACAGCGTTGGGTGGCACGACTGATAGCATGCGCTCAAAGCGATGTGCATCTACACAAGTGTGACTGGCGCAGTCACCATGCAGCAGCAACGATTGATGCTCTGGATGAGCAATCGATAGGCAAGTAGGCAGGCTGGGTCGGACGGCATGCATAACCTGGTGTGGCTCAGTGGTGTCAATTTCAACATGTTTCAACCTTGTATCAATGAGGCTCGACCAAAACGTCAAGGGAGGTCGTTGATGTACTTCTGATGAACCCTGCGTAGCGTTATTTTCAAAGCACACAGGAACTGTGCGTGATTTTTTACTCCCTACACCAGGTTTTTGTCCAGGGAAGCGTGCGCACACACCAGCCAAATCACTCACACAATCGAATGTATCTACTACTTGTTCTGTTGACTTTGTGGAGTGGTAGTTCGCTAATTGCCCAGCATATACCAAGCCGGGACCGTTGGTGTTTCGTCCTTACAAGTACCCGGTTGCTCAGTAGAATTCCACGAAGCGCTGCCATCTTTACATCGTCCTATGTGTATTGTCTTTAAATCATGACATGCTCAACATATTGAGCTGCCCCCGCAAACAGCGGTGGGGGGGAGGCCATTGTAGCAACGTGGCTATGTGGCTATGGGGCACTGACGAGTGACCTTGTTTTTTTGAGTGATTTCTTGTCAGAACCAGATGTAACCAAGCACTATACAAGAGATTGCTCTGCCGATGGCCTAGATGGAATGAGGTGCATCTTTCATGATCAGGATTCTGTATGCATGTGTGCCTGATACTATGCGGTCTGGAGAATACAGCACAAAACCAACCTATTAAAGCGAGAAAACAGAGGATGTAAGAGCCATGAAGTGATGGCGTACATACACATAGCGACAATCAGCTGCTGTCTGCAGGGCTATAGCTAGTCTGCTGGCTGCAGGAAAGCTGTGCAGATCACAATGGGATTCCGACATGAAATCGCAACATAAGGACAAGATTTATCCCAAGCCCTGCAGACAAGCATACCTTCATAAATTTCCATGCAAGTCACAGCTATCAACATCCGTCCTCGTAGCGCTCCCGCACGGCGCGCCCCCCTTCACCCACCCCTCCCCCAACAACCCTGGCAGCCCCTCGGCCTCCAGCCCCCACAGCCGGCACCCACAGCCAACACACCCCCTCCATCTCCCGCCCCCCAGCATGCCCCTGGCTTCAGCAAGTCGCGGGTCCCTCCCCGCCGCCCCACTCCCCGCTCCTGCCGGCCCCTCCTTCCTCCCGCACCTCACTCCCCCTTGGCCGCTCTCCCACCACTGGTGCCCCTTGCTTCCCGGCCTCCCTCCGCCAGCCCCTCGCTCCATGCCCCTTTCCCCTCCCACCTCCTGTGGCTACCCCACGCCCCCTGAATTCCCTGATGTGGTCTGTCCTGATGATACCTGGCAGGCACCGCCCCTGGTTGCGCCACGCCGGCTGCGCTGCCCGGCGGCCTCGGGCCGTTCGTGCTTTGCAGTGTTATTCCCCTGCCATGCTGCTGATGTGTGGCGTTTGTGTGTAGGGTGTGGCGCTGTCTCTGGCGGGCTCCTTGAATTTTTGTTGCATAGGTGTTTTTTTTGGTGTTGTTGTTGCACAAGTGTGTTCACACTCATTGGTAGGTGTTGCATGGATGCTGGTTACGGTGCTTGCTTTGTTGACTAGTTTCAAATGCTCTATTGTGGTGCACCTGTCGTGCTTGTGAGCCGCGCCCTTGTCGATGTGAACACACAGCTATCAATCAAGGATTAGTACTTACACTCGCTTTAGAATCCCTGCTGCGCTTCATCGTGAAGCTGTGTGCCTGTCCCTGACAGCAGTCTCAAAGCTCTGAGAGGATGGCAAACATTCTTGTACTGGTACAGCCCAAGCATGTCTTGTTGTGTGTCCAGGCCAAGCCTACAATGATTTCAAAGTTTGCTACCGCAACTAGCCGCCTGACCGCAAGCCCTGACTGCCACCAGGGGCTCTTTCATTGGTACAGGTACAAGAACAGCTGCTTAATTGTACATTTCTCAACTCCAGGTCTTCACGAGAAGCGAACATCCTGGAATTGAAGCAGAGCGATGGGCCTTGCCGAGGGCAGCATTCCAGTGCATAAAATTTGCATGGCACGAGACAAGAATTGACAGTTCACTGTGGAAACAATGAATCACACGAACGCAGCCCTCATGCTTCGTCTTCACAGATACTACACAGTGGTACAGCTAAACACCTTATTTTCAGGCCTACTCATTTGTGGGGTGCAGGAGGCAAGTGACCGTAGGCCAGACAGAACTTACGTCGTAGGGAAGTTAGTACAGCACCCAAGATGTAGATGACGTAGCACATGCCAGCCTGGATCTTGCCCTTTCACTGTCTTTGTGGCTTCAAAGGGAAGGCCACGTGACAGCCTACAGCTGATAATCTGGACTCCAGGCTCTGGAGCATGCACATGGTCTCTACCACATGATGCCACACACTTACCAGCAGCCGGCGTCACTGCAGAAGTACTTGGTCAGGCGACCAGCGGCACAGATATGTCCACTTCGCAGGCAGGGCACCAATGGCTTCTACAGGCAGCACACACCTGCTCCCCGACTTACCAGGTGAGAAACGCTCGCATTGCAACGGGTGCATTGCACCAACGCCAGCAAGATCCAGTTTTTGCCGCAGCTGGATCCCTATGTGTCAAGGATAGAGTGAAGCGTGGTGGTTTTCCTTTCTCATCCTTGACCTGTGTTTACTACGTTTGGAGGTCCCACACGTTTGGGGTAGGGCCTCCAAATGTGGTCATGGTCCATCGTTGACACCGGTAGAACATCTTGACGCGCCTGGACGCGCCACTACAGTGACATCGGTATGCGTAAGGCAGCCACTCTGTGGTAGCGCATCAATTGAAGACAAGATGAACATTCTCTGGCTGAAACATAGTCGAGGCTGACCAAAAATCGTGGCCCACCCGTTCTCTACCTGCTCTCAACCAGGAGAGCGCAAAAGATGACTGCGCAATATTGTTCTCAACTTGACTCTGGGTGTTGACTCTGGTTACTGAAGTACAACACTTCAAACAAAACAAAACATTTTAAGGAATGGCTACATGCTCAGTAGGAAAGCTGAAAGGCGAGGGATAAGACTCTACACCATCGTATATAAGAATCTACATCATCCTGACGACGCTTGCATTCGAAACATCAAAGCAGCGGGGACCTGACGTGCACTGATGCGGGATCAGAGATTACCCTTGTCACTCACTTCTTGACCTCTGGGACACTGCCTGCTTCTTCCTGCTTCTGGAAGCTCGCTAATATGAAGCCAACGCCACCGAGCACAAGAGCAATACCTGCTGCGCTGTTGATGTGCGGAAGCGTCTTGTAAGCCTGTAACATTCATCAGTGGGGCATGGTTTAGCAACTTTGGAAGTATTACTTAGTAACTGCGTGCTCAACTGCACATCGTGGCAGATTGAGGTGTGTCACCAAAAAGTGAACAGGATAGGTACGAAGGCAGAGCACAAGACTAGGATGGAATACATACATATCGAAACAGCTCCCCTAGAGCAGGTGCTTGATATCCTTTCGGAGTTGTGTAAGGCTTATGCGGTTCACCACCTCCAGTGCACATGCTCGCTTCTTGGCAAGATGCTTGACCATTGATGGGAGCAAGTGACGTGTGACATGCAGAATGGAATGAAGTTGCCGCAGTGCACAGGTGTCTAGAAACTGCGACGGCTCCGGAATGCACAGGTTTCTAGGGCACAGAGATTGCGGCATGCCGCGTCATTACAGTCCAACCTGCAGCACACCAACGCCACGGGCTCGATTCAGCTGGCAACTACACGGTATGTATAACAAAAAGGCCCGCAAAACACACTACCAGACGACGTTGTCTTGGGCATAACTGCTTGCAGTGTCGGCAATCCGTTGAACTAACTTCATTGTGGTGATTGTGGTTAGTGTCAACAGGCCACTTTCCCGCACTCAGGAATCGCACAAGAGGCCTCAACAACGTACGCACGTGAATTTGCGATCGGCATCTCTTGAAGCGTGAAAGACATGTCCGGTGCGCTGTACCTGCAGCCCAAGCCTTCTGAAGAAGAAGCGAGCCAGGTGCAGTGCCCTGTCTGCAAGCAGACAGCTCCTCTTAATCAGGTTGGAAGCAACAATGGAAACAAGGGAAGGTGGTACTACGCGTGGTGTGTTCCAGCGTCACGACCCTGCAGCTTGTGCAATCCCGTACGCATCACTGAACTGCACTGTATCCGGAAGTCTACTGCAAGTCTTTGTTGTACTGTACAGTTGCCAGTTCATCAAATTTGCTGATGGAATGCGAAGCCGTAAGGACCAGCAACCACTGCAGCCTCGCCCTGAGTGCAATCCAATCCATGAGCCCCCCTTTGCAAGCCAGCTCCTAGCTCACCAAGCACCTGCTGGAGCTGCGTCTCAGCCTGTAGTGGGATACTATTCTGGTGGTAGCACTCCATTATCTGCCACCCAGTACCAGCACAATTGGCAGGCACATTCTGCAACCCCCACTGCACAGTACACACTTGCCACCCCCTGCCCCTCCCGGCCTGTAGATGCAGCCTCGCAAGGAGGCCCAGGCTGGCCTGGGTCCCAAGGCCTGTCTCAGAATTCCAACTACACGTGGTCTGGTCCCCAGCCTGCTGGTGTATGGCAGCACGCAGCAGCTGGAAGCCCGGTGCCGCCCACTGTTACCCGGGCAACCGTCCAGCTGTCCCTTCCCAAGTCACCACCAGGGTCCCTGGCGGCACGTGCAGCTGCACTGTCACAGGCACTGCAGCAGCCTGTACAGTGTGTGCAGGGCTCTGGGGGCCAGGTGCTGGTGGGGTCGGTGCGGGAGCGGGAGTCGTCTTCAGATGATGATGATGCCATGCTCGATGTGCTCAGCCAGCCCGCAGTGCAGCAAAAAGTTGCCAGGGTGCGTGCCGAGCTTCAGGCAAGTACGCCAGAGACTGCGGCGCAGCATGTCACTGATGTGGCTGGAGCAACCCAAGGCAGCGGGGCCTCATCTGGTGAAGATGACGATGAGGCGCTGCTTGCTGTGCTGCACTCTCCACAAGTGCAACTGAACCTCCAGCAGAGCGCAGCAAGGGAAGGTGTCGCAGCAGTGCACGCTCCTGAGGCTTGCAGTCCGAACGTGGTGGCTACAGGCGGAGCCGCGCAGGCGCAGCGCTTTGGGACTGTGGCACGGCAGCTGGACTTTTCCGGTAACGCACTCATATCGTGGGTACCTGACAGTTTTCCATTACACTATGGACAGTTTGGATAAGTTTGGGGTTGCTTGATGGCCGGATTTAGGTCATACTTTGTCAAAGCTGTCTGTATTCTGCCCGTAAGAGTGTGCGCCTACAAGAGCAACTAATGATTCCATGGGAACCAGGTGTGTTGTTCAGCTCAGTGCGTTAAACCGTTCGGGTCAACAGTCTGCTTGGGGGGAAGGCGCTGCGAGGGGCCGTTCACACACCACCTTGATATGCACTTGTGGCATATGCACCTGTTTGAAGGAGGCATTAGTCTTCCTTCAATCTTCCAATCACCGTGCATCTGACGTGACTTGGTGTATGCTCAGGGCCAGCCGGGGCCGGTGCTTCTGCACCGGCCCACACAATGGTGAAGCAGGCTGCGGCGGAGAATTGCAACGGCGGCAATGGCGCGGCTGCAGGTTCCTCTGCAGAAGCTGATGACGATGATGTTGTGTTTGTATCTACGCAGCGCCCTCAGAAGCGTTCGTCCAGATCAGCGCGTGCTGTCAACCAAGTGATAGATCTGTGTTGAGAGTTTGGACTGTCCCCAGCAACAAAGTGGAGGTTCACGTGAATTGTACAGCAGCTCTGATCACCAAGGGCGATTTCCGGTAAATCTGGGGGGAAGGTAGGCAAGCACATTAATAGTAGAGTCCATGAAATCGGTCTCCGCAGGGTAATACGTTTCTCCTATGCACGGCCAAGCTCAACCTTGTCATAGTCCAGCCCATGTGTTAGACTGAGGCTGTTGTGAAAGTGGAAGAGGATGTTGTGAGAGTTAGACTGGGGCTGTTGTAAATGTGATTACATCGACAAGGTTCGGCTCACAAACACGAAAGGTGCACCAGAAACGAGCATCTGAAGCTAGTCAACCACGCAAGCCCCGTAACCATGCAACACCTGCCAATGAATGTAAGCCAACCTACGCAACACGAACACACCTGTGCCACAACCAAGCAAGGAGCCCGCCACAGACAGCGCCACACGTCAGCAGCATGGCGGGGGAACAGCACCGCAAAGCACGAACGGACCAGGGCCGCGGGGCAGCACAGCCAGCGTGGCGCCACCAGAGGCGGTGCCCGCCAGGTATCATCAGGATAGACCACAGCAGGGTAACCTAGCGGCCACAGGAGGCGGGAGGGGAAAGGGACATGGAGGGGGCTGGCGGAGGGAGGCCGGGAAGCAAGGGGCACTGGTAGTGGGAGAGCGGCCAAGGTGCGGGAGGAAGGAGGGGCCGGCAGGATCGGGGAGTGGGCGGCGGGGAGGGACCCGCGACTTGCAGCCAGGGGTACGTGGGGGGGCGGGAGATGGAGGGGCTGTGTTGAACGCGGGTGCCGGCTGTGGGGCTGGAGGCCGAGGGACTACCAGACTTGGGGCCCAATTCGGGGGGGGGGGTGAAGGGGCTGCGGATTGGGCAGGATGGCGGCAGGGGGCGATTAGTAGCCGCAGGTGGCTGCAGCGACAGCAGTAGGAACCAGCAGGCACGGTAGGAGGGCCTTACCGGCAACCCGGGCAGGTAAGTGCACACACACCACACAATGCGTGTCGCCGTTGTCACACATGCATGAGGCTGGTACCCATAAGATGACCAAAGTGCTATACAATTCTGCGCCTCGGCCTTCTCTGCATGCCCGCCTAGGGGCCGGATCTAGTCTCGCTGGTGAGCCTTGCCCACCAGTTAGTGAGTGGCCTTCAGCTGGCCTAGCGCCGAGGTGTTTACGTTCTATATTTCCATGCTGAGGTTGCCGGTAGAAGAGCTGAAGGGTGAATTAAAATTTACAGCGCCGTGTTTGTTAGGGGATGGTTGCTGTGTTCATGTTTGAGAGGCTTGAGTGATAGGTGCTGGTTTGAGAAATTGTGTTATTGAACTGAGGTTCTGCAAGATTTGCAGACATCTTGGATCGTTTTTGGACTAGACAGTGAGAAAAATGACAGTTGGAAATACTTGTTGTTGACTTTACACACCGCTAGAGCCTGTCGAACCATTCCGGTACGGCGCTTGTGATACACTGTGCCAGCCTGGAAACAAGACACGCAACAGGCTCTGCATCGCAGCTTGGCTGGTGAGCATGGGATGCTCCCAACAGGATCAAATGCAGCACAGTAGTTTGCGAATACTTGCATTAGCCAGGAAAAGTGCTGGGATGGTGGTGAGGCGGCTGGGCACTGCGCTGAAATCGCTCTCCATGACCCCCATGCCACAGTCGGAGGTGCTCAAACACGCCCCAGGCACAGGCCTCTTGCTCAGCATACTGTATAAAGCAGCGCTATACCTACCTGTGTGCATCACAATCGACTGCAAGCTTCTGGCGCGCCTGCTGCATTTGCTGATCTGTACACGGTTGTGCCCATGCTCAGGTGAATTCTCTGTGGAGAATGCCATGCAACACATGCACTTCTCGGTGTGCAGTGCATAGCTTAGTGGCGGCCCGCACACCTCCTGCATGAGCTTGCAGCAGCACTCATTGGAGACCCTTCCCCCTCTCACCACGCACCACACTGGAATGCCAGTGCTGTAAAAAGTCACTACCAACCGTTACCGCTTGCCCTTCTTCTTGCTGCCTTTCTTCTTGTTGGCCTTGCCTCCAGTTTTAGCCACGGTTGCAGCAGCCTCGTTGGCAAAAGACTGGTCAACAGTTGTCGCGGTGACTCGGGAGGTGCTTGCAGAGGCGCCACTCCGGTTGGCTTGGGCAAACTGGAATGATGACCCTGCTGCCTGTAATCATGGTGGCGTGATAAGGTGTCACGGTGTGCATATGTTGGGGATTCACGTGCTAAATGCCTTGATGACCTTGGTTGCAGCAGGCACGCCAGAAGCTCGACAGATAGGAGCCCGAAGCAATACCTTCTGGCGAGCCTCTGCTGCGGCTAGCGCCTTTTTCCTCTTGTCGGAAGACGCTTCTTCTTTCTTCTGCCCATCGTCCCAGACCCTTTTCCACAACCTTGACAGTAGACTACCTGGTCCTGTTCTTGCATGGTTTGCAATGAGCAAGCCAGCGCTGGCAAGTGCAACTGCAAACTGAATCCAATCAGCTCAGCCTAGACATGGATTCAAATTTACTCAGAACACAGAGCTGGGAACGCAGGGAGGCACACGAAGGGCACCTATCACGGAAACGGTTGAGCCTTCGCAGTTGTGGCGGGGGATGCTGTTGCCATGCTTGCGAGCCCTGGCCAAAGTCTGCTGGTCTTCAATGGCTTGTTGCATACATTGGTTGTGGACTTCTAAAGTCCACATCGCGCTTACACCGGGAGATCAAAGCTGTATCAGTCCCGTTCGAGTCGATGCGGCCATACAGCTACCAATTGCAGCACTGCTCATAACATGCAGCAACTCTGTAGTGGAATGAAGCCGTGCACCCTGTTATTGGAGCGTTTCGAGTCGATTACAATTCGCTGGCAGTCACTCAGCGGGGCCCCAAGCCACGATCAATGCACCATTCCACCAGACCAAGGTACTCACAAGCTTTCATATAAATCATCCAGTCACTCTTCAAAGGGACTGTCGACTGTCAATGCCAGGGCATCCTGTTGACACGAGCATGGGTGGACTCACCGTTGCCCTGTAATTGTTGTCCCTCGCTCAGGCAGAGTGTTGTTGAATTTACGGTCTCTTCGCAACAATCTACCTCCTTTTCCGATGGAGGTGGCCTTCCCCGGTGATACCATAGCCGTGCTACCAGATAACGGCGTAGTGAAGGTGGACAGGTCCATTGTGAGACTGGGTCAGGAGCTCCGTTGCATCCAGCCTGGGATTCGAATAGAGGGCGACGGAAAATACAGAATACAGACCAATTCCAAGAGATATAATTTAGTAGTGGAGCAAGAGCGCGTTCTAGGAGTTGTGACAGGTGTGTTTTGCACAAGGTGCCTCCACCAGTAAATCGCAGTTAAAACACATAGTCGAGCACCTGGGTGCTGCCCACAGCCATAACGACATGCAGGGAGCTTCTCAGAAGAGTACAAAGTAGATATCAAAGCCCCATGCCAAGCACTGCTCCCCACACTGGCATTTGAGGGTGCCACAAAGCGCAACCGCCCAATGCTGAAAGTGGGCGATGTAGTATTCTGTCGAGTCACATCCGCGTCTCCATATGTTGATCCAGAGCTGTCCTGTATGAACGGCAAAGGCCTGGCAGATGGGTTGGGGCACATGCAAGGGGGCTACATGCTCGAGACGACTACTGGCCACTGCAGGAAGCTTCTTCAGCAGCCTCCCCCGCTCGAGCTACAGTTGATATGTGATGCTGTAGCTTGCGAACTTGCTGTTGGTGTGAATGGAAGAGTGTGGGTTAAATCAAAGGAGCCTAAGAAAACTGCGGCGTTGGTACGAGTGCTGCAGACATGTGCAGGCACTGTAGACGCAAGTCAGATACAGAGTACGATTGCTGAGGAGTTGAGCGTGTTTTCTTCGAGCATAGACGTGAAGAAGGAGTAATCAAGGGGAATTGCAACATAAACTTTGATGTCGTGCCGCCACTGCTGCTTCCAGTTCCTGTGCTGCACTACCATCAGCTCTGTAGCTGCTCCCACAATCTAGTTCTCTGGTGCATCACCGATGCAAGCTTGATTGTCGAGTGTTGCTTAGGGCTGGTAAAAAATCTTTATTTTGGAAAAAGTATATACTATACCGAGATAAGAGTATATATAGGGTGTGTAGAACCGCGGTATCTCGGCCCGACACATACAGTTGTATAGAATGTGTTGCCCTATGCACAGAACCATGCACCCACAGTAGACGAAACCCATATCTTCGATACAAAGAAGCATTGCATTACATACACGGCACCTTAACTACTGATATTATGCCCTCCTGGAGTCAGGAAGAAGGCAAGGATCATCAACATGCACAGGTGACTGATTGCCTCCACTGGTCCATCAGTGTCAACCACGTTCTCACTCCACAGGCGGCTTATTGTTGCCTGCGAGCGGCGATGTATTACTCAAGCGATCGATGATAGCTGCTGGCTGCACTCCGTACGCTACAGCACACTGCAGTGGCAGTGGTTGAATCCTTAAGCTTTTGCTGCAATGTCGAGGTATAGGGCTGTATAGGGCACCACAATTTTTGGCTGTATATGTATAGTATAGATATAGTGCTATGCAAATAAAAGATACATATAGTGTACAATTTTTTTGCAGCCCTAGTGTTGCTGATCTCTACCCCATGCAATTTCGGGTTGTCCAGATATAGATCTTTAAAAACGAATTGGCCGTCGCGACATTCTCATCATCTCTGCGCACATTCGTGATTCGTACGAGCGGGAAACCTGGCATTCGTGACTCGGAAAAGCCTTAAACTGCAGTACAGCCACACTGGGAGTCTGAAACGTTGTTATATTCCTCAACTTCACTCCACTGCTCAGCACAACCCACCAAGATGCCTGCCGTTCTCTCAGCCCCCAGCAAGACCGCTTGCGCTCGCATGCCTACAATGGTACGCTTTCCGCTGTCGGACAGCTTGCTTGTGCTGCTCGCTTGCGCGCACCGCTGTGCGCACGTGACCTCTGCGAACAGACGAGTAGCGGACCCTGTGGTGCTCATTGCAAGCCCCAGGTCTACTCGTAGAATTATGCATATCTCCCGACTCACAAACACATATTCGTGGTGTGCCTGTAAACTTGTGTGGGCCCACGGGGTCTCTCCGAGCCCATCTGTGAAGCACTCGCCAGTGCAGATCCTGAGCCTTGTAACACGGCAGCAGCACGCGAGCAAACCAGAACGTGCACAACAACGAACGAGAGTTTCAAGTCTTCATCGTAGTAGGTTCGCTGTTCGCATGACGAGTGGCGCCATAGCCTGCTGCGCCCCCCCACACCAACATCTTGCTTGGGCATCATGGGCAGGCAGATGTTGCCGCATCCGCGTTCCTCCGCTTGTCTGTTCATAGCAACACGGTTTACTTCACTTTCATGTAGAGGCTTCTCTGATGGCTGTCGGTCACTGTCATTGTCGCTGTGTCTGGGCTTAGCTGACGCCCGTCTGGTGCACAGAACTTTGACCTCGGCACAGCACCTGCTCACCTAAGTCAGCCTTCAAAATGTCCTAGATGCTGTCGAGAGCCTGTTTGGGACGCCCTACGCATCGCACTGTGTCACAAACGCCTTGATTGCAGATGCGCTCAGCGCCCACCCGCAGCGGGGCCTTCGCCGGACGTAAGAGCTCCTTCAACGCTGGCACGGCTGTTGCTCACCGCAGCTCCGCAGCTGGCCCAGTTGCGCGCCGCAACCTGGCAGTGAACGCCAAGGTGTGCCCCGAAACACCCGTCACTCTGCAGCACCCTGTCAGCTGACCTGTATCGCCCCTTCTCCTGTACCTAGGAAAGTCTTGAACCCTTCTATTTTAGCACCGCGCCATTGGGGCTCCGCCAACTGCACTACATGCACTCAGATGCTGGGTTTGGGGCCAGCATGTCAACAACACGCCTGCAAATGCGCCTGCTTGCTCGTACACCCTCCCTGCTTGGGCCTGTCAACAGTGTCACCTCACTGAATTTTGTCCATGCTGATGTGCAGCTTGGAGATAGTCTGGAGGAGTTCCTGATCGAGGCCACCCCTGACGCTGGCCTGCGCCAACTCATGATGTCCATGTCTGAGGCAGTTCGCACCATCGCCTTCAAGGTCCGAACTGCTTCATGCGCAGGAACGGCGTGCGTCAACTCCTTCGGTGATGAGCAGCTCGCTGTGGACATGCTTGCTGACAAGCTCCTCTTTGAGGCTCTCAGATACTCTGGTGTCTGCAAGTACGCTTGCTCCGAGGAGGTCCCAGAGGCTGTGGACATGGGTGGCGTGGGCTTCTCAGTTGCCTTCGACCCCCTCGATGGATCCTCTATCGTTGACACCAACTTCTCAGTGGGAACCATCTTCGGTGTGTGGCCGGGTGACAAGCTCACAGGCATCACTGGCCGCGACCAGGCTGCTGCAGGAATGGGAATCTATGGCCCCCGCACCGTGTTCTGCATTGCGCTCAAGGACGCCCCAGGCTGCCACGAGTTCCTTCTGCAAGATGATGGGAAGTGGGTGCATGTTAAGGAGACCACAGAGATTGGCGAGGGCAAGATGTTCTCACCAGGAAACCTCCGCGCAACCTTCGACAACCCTGAGTATGAGAAGCTCATCAGCTACTGGCTTGGGGAGCGGTACACACTGCGCTACACTGGTGGCATGGTGCCAGATGTTTTCCAGATCATCGTTAAGGAGAAGGGTGCGATTCTGTGCTTTATGCCACTGTCGTTGCTGCAATACGTGCGGTGCATGATGTGACTGTGTTACTAGATGTGACAGCATTGCTTATTCATCATTTGCTTGCAGGCGTTTTCTCCAATGTGATCTCACCATCCACCAAGGCTAAGCTTCGCCTGCTGTTTGAGGTGGCTCCCCTTGCTCTCCTTGTGGAGAAGGCTGGTGGAGAGTCATCTGGTGATGGAAAGAACGTGTCTGGCCTGGATGTCGAGGTCACAGAAATTGACCAGCGCACACAGATCTGCTATGGATCCAAGGGTGAAGTCGCACGGTTCGAAAAGTACATGTATGGTGAGAGCAAGCGATTTGCAGACGTTGCTGCAGCTTTGTAAGCAGCGCTACTCCGACTGCTTGCACACTGTGCTTTTATGAGATAGCGAGCGAATGAGACATGTTTATTCTTTTGAGAGAATGTGAATGAGGATCCGTGTAACAGTTGCACAGCATTGGCCAAAGGAATCTGTCATGACTGAAAACCATCAGAAAGAATCACCATCGGGACAGGAAGGGACTAGGTACCCTGGTTACTGATCACCACATCAAGATCAGGGCTTTTTATCTTCGGCGACATCACACTTCGCTATTTGAAGCGCGTGGATCTGTGGGATCTCCTCCTTCAGGGCCGAGTTGATGGCTCTATGCCGCTGCAGAAGGCCTACACCATGCAGCAGTTGTTAGTCAGCAAGCAAAGTTCAGTGTACAATGTCCCACAAGCACTACATAGGCTGCAATATGTACAAAGAAGCGCCTTGGTCGCACATACAGGATCTGAGGGGTGGTGGCACACTCTTCCCTTGAAACAGTGGTGAAGTCACTGCAACACTGAATGAGGAGCCACAACCACCTGATGTGTCTTCTACATTCTGCAACAAGAGTAATACGTTATTGATGGCCATGAAGAATAAGCCACTGCTCGATCCAGTGGGAACACACAACGTCATTCGTTCTCAACTCGGACTTGAGTTTCTCAGCAATCTTCTCAGCAGTCACGGCCATGCTTCTAAAAGTGAGCCCAGTTTGTCCCGATAATACAGATGGAGCTGGCACAAAGATTCTCAATACTGCATAGAGCATCTCCAAACTCTTCAGGCCTCGCAGACTTCACACGAGGGAAGCCTCGACACTGTTAATGGGAAAATCAGGTACGAAACACAGATGTATCAGTATGGGTGGCAGACATATACACGTTCGACCTGCGCGCTAGCATTTGTATGGTCTGGCGATGCTCGGCATGCTTGCACCAGGATTTCTGTCCAAAAACTACCCTGTCAGATTTCAGAAGGAAGCTGCATGCATCCTATAGGACAGCTGCATAAGTATAGGAAAGTGCAGATGATCACAGCTGTCAATGTTTCGAGGAGACTTTCACTGGGAGTGGTTGAAGGTGGGAGTGGTATGGTTGTGTGAGTATAGGATAGGACATGCCCACAAACAACTGAGGCTTGCGTTTGAGGAGCCAGGCTGCATTCGTTTTGATAAATCTATGGGCAATAATCACTGTATATAGTAAATAGTCACACGATGAAAGCAAACTTGAATCAGGTTGTCCCTTCGGGAGACTTGCAGATTCCGGACCCAGCGTCTCAAAGGAACCAGACATCGATGTCAGGTATGCTGGTACTTCTTAATTTCCGATTTAGTAGCTGTGATACCTAAGGTAACAGGGGGGATCTGATTAGAGCTATCTAGGGATGTATCCGTGCAACATCCATCACTTTCTCACCAACTAGTACAGCGTCGCTTGTAGCATGGTATGTTTCTGTCACAGTTTGCATGCCTCTATCTAAGCATCCTGTCGCAGCGTGTGTACAGCTGTCTGCTCCTCAGTGCGGGAGCACGGTTCGCCGCACCAGGCGACTTCCAAGGCTGCACGTCTCAACATGACAAAACTGTCATATCTTCTGACGGGCAAACCCAGGGATGGCGAACGGTTGTTCCACATGTATGGTTCTGAGGACAGGGATGGTCTGTTGGCACCTGCAGAATTAAGACAAGGATTTGTTGGGTGGGCATACCTGCTAAGCTTGGAACCCGAGGCACTGGACCAGCTGGTGGACTTTATATTTCTTTTTGCTGATAAGGCAAGCTGCTCTGTCCAGCATTGTGGGCGACGAGTATCTTTTTCTTGGTGGCTACAGCAACCGTAACGGCAGTGCAATGCAGGATGGAGATGGCTTCCTCACACTGCCAGAATGGATTAATGTGTTTTCAGTTATGAGTACGGTGTGCTGCCCTCCCTCCGCAGCTGCAACAGGAACGCAGACTCAGGATGAAGGTTGCTTTTACTGTTTGCAACCCTGCATTCCTGTTGGTCCAGTTCCGGGGACTAAAGCGAATTGCACCTTTGAACTTTTCTCTTTAACAACGGCTGACAATTGAACAGATAAAGGGGTCATGTTCTTCTGTGGATGTGGGCCTGGCCGACTGGAGAGGCGCACGCCCGCACCGTACCTGCATGGGAAGCCGTGGCTTGCTGGAATGGCTGAACCTCACTGTATTAGCAAGAAGTAGCCCCTACAAAACGGTTGCTTGTGTGTGGGATGGCCAGCTGGCTGTTGCTGGACTAGCTGTTTGCCATGAGTGCCATCACGAGACCGGTGCTGGCGCATTTGCACTAAACAAGCATGCAAGAGTGGCTTAAAAAGGCGTGGCTGGTGTTTTAGGTGACGAAAAAGTTCAAAACCAGCGACTTGAACGAGGATGCCCATATTTCCCTTGCTGGAGTGGTAGCGATTGCAAAGGATTTGGGACTGAAACTGAGCCCTGAAGACCTTTTCCACTTTGTGGATGTGAACTTCAGATTCGTCGACAAATCAGGCAGTGGAAGGATCTCGGTGGGGCAGTTCCTGATATGCTTTACAGGCGTTCTTTATTCCTATGACATGTGCGAGGTGTGCAGCCTCCCACACAGAGGGCTGCCACACAGAGCAAGTGATGTACAAGAGCATGCCATTGTGCCAGGCCCCCCACATACCTTTTCATCTGGGCGCAGGTTGTGCGCAATGTGACACAACAGGAGGAACATGAAGCCCCAGCAGTGGGGGGCAACCAGCTTGAAGCTGAAAAAGAGGGTGATTGAGTAAGCAGCAGCTGCACAGAGGAGCATCTCTTACACCAGCACTGCTCTGAATTGTACACGATAATGCCTGCTATCTGTGATTAGAGGGACCGAGATACAGGGGCAGGTTGTTGTGATCCTACAGGACTTGCATGGTCCCTCCACATAGCGGGATTCATGTCCTCAGACCACAGCACAGGTGTCACCATCCACTGCCTCGAAAGCAGAGGCAGCCCATTGAAGAGGCTGGGAACAGCGGTGATAACTGCTGCATGTTCATGCTTACATGCCACCCGCAGGGCTTGCATAAAAACTTTTGCGGCTACCTACAACAACGAAAGAACTGGATGTCAGCAAGCCCAAAATGAGAGCCTGACTGCGTGCAAGCGACGAACTCATACTGTACAAAGTACGATGGTTCAGGCGACCGTATACTCTGCAGTGCTAATGCAATGAGTCACATGCTTGTGTGTATTAAAGTTCTTTTCATATTGTATAATGGGCCACATGAACGAATTCCATCAGGCTGCTAGGCTGTATTTCAACGTTACAATTGTAGGTGCGGCAGCAGCTGGCCCACTAAGAGCGCCGACGTGTAGAGCCATTTCCAGAACCACTGCCACCAGACGACGAGGGCCTGGCAGCACACAACTTCTCAGCATCGGTGCCATGGTTTAGAGCGTAGAAGCGCTTGCGGAGTGTGCCGAGTGTGTGGATAACATCTGGGAACGTGTCCGTTGCACGCGGATCGCAGTACACTGCTGCCACAGAATCCCCCTTGTTTCCTTGCCTTCCACTCACGGAGGCCTCTGGTGGTGTGAGCCAGGTCCTCAGCTCCTTCACAAAAGCATTCGGATCCTGCATGTACACAAACCTTGCACCAAAGCTGGTCAAGCATAACAAAAATGTCACAGGCACCCCATACTCAATAGCACACACACCTCACAAGGGAAACCGAAACAAAACATGTGGCCAACAATAGTATGAGGGGCGTGCCTGGCACAGAATGGCCTCCCAGTCAGGCTGGTAGTCTTTGGGGATGTTGACAGACACCGGCATGCCCAGCGCCCAGAACAGAGAGAGGATAGTTGTGTACCCCACCGCTGCCGACCCACGAGCGAGCGGCATGAAGTTGTACCAGTAGTACACATACCTCAGAATCGCGTCAGCAGCTGCGGGCTTGTCTGCACAGCACCAAACACTCACCAGCACATCAACTAGGCATCGAGCAAGCAAGAGAGCATATTCTTCAGTGCTGTCTCTGCAGGGAGCTTGACTGCGGCGAGGTGCGTTGGAGCAGCCGTCACCAAGCTCCCATCACACACACACACACCATACAGCACCACCATGTGGGAGTTTGCAGTGGGAGAAACAGAAGCACAGCAATGGTTCCTGATGACCAGATTTCTGCGTGGCAACGCGCACATCTCCCCCCCTCTTCATGCTTGAGATGAAACTGAGCAGGGGCCACACCTTCAGCAATGGCAGCGGCGCAGATTGCCTCGAAGCCAGCCTCCAGCTCCTTGTCAAAGTCCTCCCAGCGTGCAGGCGTGACAGGCGTGCGGATGGAGAACTCGTGCGCGTCGGACTGGTCGCGGCTGCGGGTGATGGTGAGCCTCGTGCCCTCCAGTGTGTGGCCCACGGCGCCCCTAGAGGTGCTTGCGATCGGCACCACCACCCAGCTGTCCACCCCCACTGCCGCGAACATGCATGCCGGAGACGTTGCCTGCATGACACAGTCCTCGTATGCTATACAAACCAGTGCACTGTGTGTGCGCGGGCCCTGCACCAGCGCACTCCTGCACGCCGGCTGCAGCACACCTGCGCATGCCGCCTCACAGCTGACGACAGTCTGAGCTTGAAGCCAGACCAGATACAGACAACAGAAGCAGCCACTCACATGTACGTGCGCGGCAGCGCATAGACCACGGCGGGGGGGGGGGGGGGGGAGCGGCGTTCACAACAAGCAGAGGTGCACTATCCTCAAGCAACACATGGAGAAAACCTTTCGAAGGGGGGGCGCGCACCGCAGCGACGGCCTGCAGCTGCTTGTCGGACATCGGCACCTGCTTGTTGTCTGCGTTGACAACATAGCCCTGCTTCTGGATGATGCTGGAGAACAGCTTGAGCGCTCGTGCGCAGTTCATGTAGTACCTCACACACTTCGTCTGTCCGCTGAACATCGGAGTGTGGCTGCCAAAGCCGTTGTGGAACTCCTCTGGCGTGAGGCGGTCCACCCACAGCACCTGAACACGCAACCACACAGTCAAGTCCTGAATAAGCAACGTGCTTCGCAGCTGGCCTGCGCGGCTTGCCAGTCGCCCGCGGGTCAGCCCCCCACCGTACAACCACTGGCCCAATGTATCAACTTCTGCTGAGGTGTCAGCAAGTGACGGTGTGGCTGACTGCACACAACAAGCATTCATGCAGATGATGCATCGACAGCACTGGCAATGACGGGATGCAGGAGGGGGCCGTGCCTGGTCGTTGGGTTCTCCGATCTGGCGCCACCGCACCAGAGTGTCCATGGCATCGCGCCATGCGAATGCATGCCGGCCGTCAGGGTCATCCTGTGCGGACGCGCCCTCAGAGGACACCCACGTATGCGAGCCGTTGCGGCGCGCGTCCAGCTCTGTGAGGAAGCGCTGTGCCAGCTCGATGGCGGCGAGCCCTGCAGCCCGCTGCTGCCGGCCATTGTTCATGAAACCTGCATGCTGCAGTGCCTGTGGCTACTGGCACAGACACAGCCACGACGCAAGCCCGCAAGAACAAACTCGCATGGTATCTAAAACTTGTCGCACGCACAGGCACCAGCACAAGGAGGCGGCACCTTGGTGAGAATACTGCAGCCTCTGCCCGATGTGGTCGGCGAGGGGTAGCAGGGTGCCGAGCACCGCATCTGTGGGGGTGGAAGGGTCCTTGCGGCTGGGGGGGAACTTCTGGCCGCGCTTGAGCTGCCTGGGGCACCGTGCAAGCAGCTTGGATGTCGGCAGAGACTGCTTCGCCCAGCACTCCTTGAACTCTGGGTCCAGGTCCCTGTCGATGCTGAAGTGCAGCACGTCGGCGTCCAGCTTGCCGTTGAGGTACACGCAGATCTCGCCCTGGTAATACGCCACAGCTCGGAAGTTGAGGGTCTCCTGGGGCACATGCTGCGACACGTTCTCACCGAACGCAGCGTCGTAGTCCGAGTATGCAAGCGCCAGCCGGCCCAGCGCATGATTGCAAGCCCCTGCAGATTAACAGGCACTCCGTTGAAATGTGCCGCGGTCGTGCTACACGCCGTCGCACGGTTCATTCTCAGTTGTGTGCGAGAATGCGCGCAGAAGGGGAGCCACAGCATGCGCGCGAGGTGCCGCCCGCCTACGCCGCCAGCCTGCACCACTGCGCTAGGCGAGCTGCCTCTGACAGGGGACCGTGCCAAAGCAACTTACTGCAACACAGCAACATGCACACGAACAGTTTCTCGCGCGCTGGCTACACAGCAGGCGCCGGGCGCCTCCCAGCCACAAGCGCAGATGCCCTTGCGAGGGCAGCACACGCAGGGAAGCGCACCGCGTAAGTAGAGGCACTCGATCCGCTGCTCGGAGGGGTTCTTGCCGTTGAGGGGCGACAGCGCCTTGCTGAGGGTGTCGATGGCGCCCGCATGCAGGCCGCAGCACTGCTGCATGTGGGCACGGAACCGGTACGCGATCATGCTGCGCGTCTTGCCCTTGCCGTCCAGCTTCTGCAGGTGCGCAAACGCCTGCTCTGCCTCCGCCACCTGCAGCCACACACCCCCTCAACACAACTCCACAGCAGGGCCCGCACCCACACCACCATAGTGGTGCACAACCACACCAACAACCCTGACGACCTGGCAGACCCCATACTGTGGGTGCGGCATGGGTCTATATGCATACGAAGCAGCTCTGTGTCATGCAGAGCGTGCAGCTTGCGCGACGCCACACTGTGGCACCCACCAGCGGGGGTTACGGGTGGGGTGGGGGGCATGCCGCAGCATCCTCACTGCAGCTACACAGGCCACACAACAGCAGCAGTAGATCTCGGCCTCGCACCCTGCCACATTCTTTCAGGCCCTGGAACAGGTTGAGCCACGCCTCCTTGTACTCGACGTCCAGCGCGATGGCGTTGCGGTAGTGCGAGAGGCCCTCCGCGATGTCCCCCATGGCCGTGCATGACAGGCCCACCATGCTCAGCAGCTCCTTTGTGACAGAGCCCTTTGGCGCGGCCGCCATGTACGTCTTGAAGACCTTGCGCCCCTTCTCAAAGTTCCTCTTCTTCTGGTACATCGACCCCAGATCATGAAGCACCTCTAGCCACGCAGATTTGGACTCGAACACACACCTGCAGCACGATGTGTGCGTCGAGGTTGGCGCTACGTGGCGGCACAAGGACCTTGGTGCGCGAGCCATGCAGGCACAGCAGCAAGCAGGCAGGCACAGGGCAGAAGTCTGCAGTCACACATGTGCAGCAGGGGCAGGCCATGCAGGGGCAGTGGCAGGGGCGGCGCACTCTGCGAGGCACTGCTCAAGGTCGCTGGCGGCGCCATCTGTGTCACCCAGCGCAGCCCGTGCCTGCGACCGGCGCTTCCATACATCGGCCAGCAGCGGCATCTGGGCCAGCGCCTTGGTGAAGTCTGAGTCTGCCTTCTTGAGTTCTGCAGGGCTGGTGGAGCCCGCCAGCGCACGGCAGGTGCCGCGTGCCACCAGTGCTTGGTAGCACTGCGGCTCCTTCTTGAGGATCCCGGACAGTGTGGCATCTGCGTCCTGGAACCTGCCGTTGTTGATTTGCACGATGCACTTGCTGATGGCCTCATTGCGGTCCACGATCTGAAGGTGCTCGTGCCCGTTCACATACTTCCCTGCAGCACATCTGCGCATGGCGGTTGCCTCTCATGCACTGCAGATCTCGGGCTGCAGAGATCCGCGACATGTGCAGCACACCCTGCGCAATACTGCGGTGATACTTGTTGTGATTGTCAGCATCTTGGCTCTCTATTACCGAACTGGCACCAAGTATTGAAGACTGCTATCTACTGCACGAGCCGGCAAGCCCGGTAAACATGGAAGTGCTAATTTTGAAGAGGCTCGTATGCTGTGCTCGAATATTGAGAAAGACTGTTTGCAAAGGTGGGGGCTATGGATTTACAGAAATTTGCTGAAGTGTTATGTTCCACACGAGGAGCCCAAAATTTTGAAACGAAGAAATGTTCTGGCGATTTGGTTGACATATCAGCCTTAAATGAAATCACCAGTACCTCTTCAATATTTAGCTCCAGTACTGTACTGGGACACTAGCCTCAGCATGAAACGCGAACGCATTCGCAAGGTAAGAAGCTTTCCAGGTGGTGAAACACGCAACCAAGGCAGCTCTACTTCAATTATAGAACGCCAGAAATCAGACATGGTATGGTTATGAAATCAATGGCCTGGGGACGATGAACATGATGATGGATGCACTGGTGCAGATTAGCACATGTTAAGCCAGGGACACACACACCTGCTGCACCCATGACCTCGGCAAGCCTATTCTGCTCATCATGGCTCATGCTAGTCAAGAGTTTGGGTTCTCGTGAAAGCACTTCGTCCAACTGAGAGACCCCACCATTGCTGTTGGCTGGTTGACGGGTCGATGCAGCCACAGTCTCCACGTCGTCATCGACCTCTTCTTCAATTGTCGTCTTACCATAAACGGTGGTCTTTGTAGCTTTGCAGCGAGCAGAGCTTTCTGCAGTCGCTGATGACTTGGAGGACCTCTCAACTGCATTCGAGGCAGCATGCTGCGCCTGTGCTGCTGTGGCCACAGGAGCGGGTGTGCTTTTGGGCTCAGCAGACGAGGAAACTTTCTTTGCGGCCTTGGGTGCGGTCGAGGACGGAGAAGGGGATAGGAACCCAGACATCATCCCCCCCTTCTTGCGCTCTTGCTGAGGCTTACTGCCCTCGCAATCTGTAGTCCGAGACGTTGCAGATGCATCACTGGGATGCGACTTGCCGTTAGGTTCACTTCCTTTCGAGTGCAGGCAGTGCAGAATCTGCTGCATTATCACTGGCGAACTCACGGAACCAGGCTGAATGGAGGAACGTAGGGCCGCAATCGCCTTGGTCTCGTCATCTCCGCGGCTCAACATGCGGTAGCATTGAACCAGTAGAAGTTGCACTTGCGTTCGAGCTTCGTCTGATAGTGCGCAGCGTTCTGCTGCGTTCAGGTCACTTTCTGCATTCGCTGGGAGCCCCAGGTGCAACCGCCAAACAGCACGCTGCATATATAATGCTGCTAAACCCTCCAGATTGCCATCCACGACCGCGGACTTGAGTTGGTCGTTAATGTGTTCTACAGCTGCAGAACCGTCTCCAGACTGTAGAAAGTCAAACATCGTGCCCTCCATTTCAACGGTTGCCTTCGCTGGTACTCGACCTGCTAATATTCTGTTCATCAGCTGGGCCACGCTGATGCACAAGGTTACCTTCTGGCTGCTGGCAGACGTCCGATGCACCCCACGACAGGACGCAATACAAGGCCGATCACGCAAGCCAGGCACTGTGTATCTCGCGCTTTGATCGCAACCACTCTTAGAACGAAGAAATATCTCGCGTGCAGCGACGATGCATCGTGGTCAAGGTGTGAACACTGATGAGCCAATACACTATCAAACAGGTTATTTCGGCGAGTAAAAACGACACACATGAACTCCAAAACTCCACATAGGTCTCAATGGCGTTCAACCCAGCTGCCACATGACTTCGTGGTCTCCGTCCCGAAACTCTGCAGCACCACAGCTTCCTTCCTCGCCATTTGATGGCTAACTTGCCAAGTTGGGTGCCGTTCTCAGTCTTACCCATGCTCCTCCCACAGTTTATGGCATGTTACCAACACAAATGGTGGGCTGCCTGACACGTGTGACACCCTCAGAAACATGGACGTCTCCTGGTCACACAGCCCAGGCAATCAGCCCTCATCATGCAGAGGCCAGGTGCTGGCCTACTGAACCTGCGTACATACGATCAAGCACCCAGCAGCGCATGTGATGAGTACTACACGCTGGGCTGTGTGCATATGAATCATGTGGCGAGACACAAAAAGTAGACGAGTGCAAAGGCGCCACCAAAGGCACCACAAACCCCTTACACGCAGGGTGCGCCTTCGTGCACCAAGGCACCCTGGCGCACCCTGCGTGTAAGGGATTCGTTTTCTTTGTGTGTACTGGGCATGGATGGTACTGTCCTCCGGGTTAAACAACGGGGTTCAAAAAAAGCTGACAGCAGCGGTCCTCCCCTGCGCTCCAGCAAGACGTCACGAGTGCAAGACACAGGGCGGGGCAGCGGGCCCTCTCAAGACCTTGG
Organism: Ulvella scutata; assembly: GCA_032359135.1. Classification (NCBI taxonomy): domain Eukaryota; kingdom Viridiplantae; phylum Chlorophyta; class Ulvophyceae; order Ulvales; family Ulvellaceae; genus Ulvella; species Ulvella scutata. Next base: position 46,977 of record JAUMHD010007766.1, read on the forward strand.
AGGTCCCTGCTCAGGCCAACCTCTCCCAACCCACAGTGCGGAAACAAGAAATATGGGATGTCAATATGTGAATGAGTATAAATGTCGGCACTTTGCACTGCATGACTCATGTTTCCAGTCTCCCAGATGCCATGTGCGCCTGCGCCTATGGCATGGCTACATATTCCACGGCCGCAAGGGCATCTACTCAATGTTACTTCGTTGCTTCATGGCCTCACTGCGTGTCTATGCACTGCATGCTTAGCCGCATCTCTGCTGGGGTGCGCAGGGGTGCATGGATGATCTGCAAACGCGTGCCATTCAAATCACGCAGTGCACACACACTGAACACACGAATCGTTTGCAAGATCAGCTGTTAACTTGACATGGTCACAGTGTTCAACCCTTTGCAGCAACGGCAGCAAGCCAAGGAACGCTCCACAGCATCACGTTTATACGCTCCGCATCACGTTCACACGCTCCGCATCATGTTCTGCGCTGCTACTTCCAAGTCCACCCTCGTGGCTGCCCCTTCCCGACAGTCTGTGAGATCGAACAGTCTACCCAAGGTGTGATTCTTGGTCGGGCGCTGGTGGATGGGCAGTGTCCACGACACAAAGATGCAGGGTGTTCTATCTTGTCTCCTGGTTACTGCTGTGGCTATAGATCCCCTGCAACGACTGAAAAGTAGTAATTTGATTGTGTAATCCGGTTTCGTGCGGTGCAGGGTGCTCCTGAAGGCACTCCCCATGTCGATGTGCTGGTGCGCTTCAAGTGCTCATTGCTGCAGATACTTTGCTGTGTGCGCCCAGCATTCCCTACTTGGCACATAATTTGGATTCAACATACTTCGATGCGTTACCAGTTTCATTGTTGATACATAAGGCGCCGGCACGAGGTTTTTCGTGGGATCTGGCAAGCCCGCGTTCCAACACATGTTCCAGACAGCGGTACCACATCGAAACACTTATGGACTGCTCACATCTATGTTCCTACTTGATTCCTGTTTCTTTCAGTGCTGTACCCTAAATGGAGGCGTGCAGGACCTGCCTAGCCGGCCCAGGCGTAACCGACGGTCGCCAACTATCCGCGGCGCAGTTCAAGAAAATCACCTCACAGTGAACAATTTTATCCTTCCTCTTTTCGTCCATGAGGGAGATGAGAACCAGCCCATTCCCTCCATGCCAGGAGTGAGCCGTCTCTCCTTTAACAACGGCTTGCTGGACTTCGTGTCCGAGGCGCGCTCCTATGGAGTAAACCAAGTTGTCGTATTCCCCAAGGTACATCTCTCCACTACTAGACCATGTTTGCTGCCTTGTGGGTATGAATCCTGCTGGTTCCTTCGTGTCACATCACCAAAGTGTGCAAGTGCCATGAAGACACCCCCGCACGCAGGCCGCTGTGCTGCGCATACACCGTATACTGCTGTTGAACACATGCATACGAGGCAATAAGTCAGTCCACAGTGATGTAGACACCCGATGGCCTGAAGACGAGGACAGGCGAGGAGGCATTCAACCCTAACGGCCTGTCCCAGCGCACCATCAGCAAACTCAAGGACTCCTTCCCGGACCTCGAGGTGTACACAGACGTCGCGTTGGACCCCTACAACAGTGACGGGCATGACGGCATCGTGAGGGATGACGGAGTCATCATGAACGACCAGACCATCGAGTTCTTGTGCAGGCAGGCAGTGTCTCAGGTGCGCCTGCCACCGGAGACACTGTGCCCTGCCAGCATACCCATCTGCTTTGACAGGACATCGCACAGAGAGTTCAGGTCTGCTGCACTCCGCAACTGCTGTGGATCGCTCACGCCACCCTGCACAGCCCCCTGCACCACATGCTGTTGCCTCAAGGGGCTGTCAACCTGCCGCAGCGTTGGGCGAAGGTGATTGCTGATGGCTGTGTGGGGTTTTGCGTCACAGGCGCTGTGTCTGCAGGCGAGGGCGGGGGCAGATGTGGTGTCACCCTCTGACATGATGGACGGCAGGGTGGGCGCCATGCGCAGCGCGCTGGATGCAGAGGGCTTCACGGAGGTGTCCATCATGTCATACACTGCCAAGTACGCATCGGCGTTCTACGGGCCGTTCAGGGACGCTCTAGACTCCGCACCAGTAGAAGATTCTTCCAGAATAATCTTCCCCAACAAGAAGACGTACCAGCAGGACCCTGCCAACCTGCGGGAGGCTCTGAGGGAGGCCGCTCTGGACGCCAAGGAGGGCGCAGACATCATGATGGTGAAGCCTGGCATGCCATACCTTGATGTGATCCGTGCTCTGAAGGACAACTTTGAGCTGCCAGTGTCGGCATACCATGTGTCGGGCGAGTATGCCATGCTCAAGGCCGCCAGCGAGCGGGGTTGGCTGAAAGAGAAGGACGCAGTGATGGAGGCGCTCATGTGCTTCCGGAGAGCTGGGGCAGACATCATTCTCACGTACTACGCGATGCAAGCGGCCAAGTGGATGGCAGGAGAGGAGTGAGTAGGCGGAAAGGCATCGGCCCCATTCATGCAGTGTTACTTGCGTCCGATGCCGTCTGTTGCAATCCTGTATTGCTTTTTGAGCTGGAACCTGCAGCTGGTGCTGCAGTATGTGTTGTAACTCTCGTTGCAGCTGGGAACCTGGTTCTTATTGTGGATACCTGGTGTATGTGAGTTTGAGGCTGGAGAATCTTCCTTCTGGCTTGCTAGTGAACCAGCATGCTGCAGCACCTGCAAAACATGGAAGTTTCCATCTGGTCGCATATTGGCACGTGATCGTCAATCCAATGCAATGAGAGACTGAATCTTGCGCTAAACAAATTCAATTTTCTGCCCCATGGGCACACCACGCAGCATGACTGGAGCCCCATAAACAGGCCGCGTGCCAAGGACGGAAGAATCGTCTTTTTCCGTTTCTTGCGTGAAAGCTACAGATTGAACTGTGAAAGTAACGATTTCGGGCCAGCGTGTAGCCAACTGCATACCAAGCTGGCAACTGTTAAGGATCAGGATGAGTTAAAACGACGCATGAAAGTCGCCGTTCTTCTGTTTGCTCAGGCCCGCGAGCTCGCGGGTACCACTAGCGTGGAGGTGGAGCTTGAAGATGGAGAGGCCACCACCAACAGTCTCGCTGCTGCGCTCGTGAGCCAGTACCCCGCACTCTCTGGCGTGATGAAGACAGCCATGCTGGCAATAAACCACAAGTACGTAGATAGAAACGATGAGACCGTCGTTAGTTCCCAGGACGAAGTAGCCGTGATCCCTCCTGTCAGCGGGGGTTGAAGGAGGGTGTGAAATCCAGCTAAGCATTAGACGCCGCCTGGAATTTCAGCTTTCTTCCCTCAATCTGATGGTGAAGTATCTTTATAGCAGTCGTCAACGCATTCCCCGCGATACTGAGGTCCTGATTCGTTGTGGCAAGGTTGTGGCAAGAACAACAGCTGGCAATAAGCAGAGGCAGGATATGCTGTCCTGTAAAACCTGTCTCAAGTTTGTGTACTAAGGCAGTGAACTATGGACACAGCTGTGGGCACAGCAGCAAGACAGCGTGGAAAAAGTTACTGTGCTAGGATTCATGAAAGGCCAACAATCTGATGTGTGTTGCATTGTGTTTACAACAGGGGTTTTACCACAACTGACTGCGTGCATCGTGTCTTCACCTGCAAGCCCAACTCTAGCAGAGATGTCTGTCGAAAGCACGCAAGTCGAAACCAAGCCATCAGCGATGCATGAGCTCATGCTCATAATTATGGGAACAAGTTGGAAATTGCATCAGCAATCGGCTTGGCACTCCCAGCCTCGTACGGCACCAGCTGCCTTTTGAACACTTCCTCCATTGCTGGTTCAATCGTGTCAACGGTGCAGCTTACCTGCATCCACATTAGAGAACTCGCTCCCGCAAGGGAGAAGAGAGCCACATAGGCAGGCACTGAGCCTATATTACTGCGAGACAATCCATCATAACCGTTGTGGTTGAGCCTGATTACCTTGTGCTGTTCATATGATGTTGGCATGCGATGATTTGCTGGTACATGAGCCATGCTATGGAGTTAAGCCTGTAACTTTACACAATATGATGTTCTAGCTTGTGGCTCAGTTGCCTTTTCATGTGTTGTCTGCCTCCTCCTTGTGGCATTGTTGTTTTCATCCGAGCTTTCTGCATCCCAGCTTCTTGCTTTCTGGCGCCCTTGTGAATGTAATCACTACAGTAGTTTCGTCAAGATCTTTGGGACAGGCTTTCTTGATGTTGGTGCTGTGCCATTCGAGTGAAGGGAGTAGTGTTGTTCAAGCTATGTTGTCTTGCTATTTCAGCGCCTGCCCTCTCACCACCTTGTCGGCTTGCAACAGAATACGATACCTGACGCACCTGTGCGCTACTTACTACATCAATTTGGAGCTACAACTGTGAAAATTTACGGAGGTGTTTGAATTGTTGCTCATCACAGCTGGGTTGTATAGTTGTGTATTGTTGTGCGATACAGGTTCGCTCGTTTGGCCCAGTTCAGACGAGACAGAGAGGGGCAGAGCTCACACCGCATGCTTTGAATCATCCATGAGCTCTGCAAGCTCGACTTGGTGGTTTCCCATCAGGATAGGGTTGGGCACCACTACAAGAGGGACACAGAACACGAGTGACTCAAAAATGGACCCTGCCCCAGCATGGCTCACAACTAGGCTCGCGTTCTCGATTTCAGCTGCAAGATTGGGAAGATACTCTACCACTCTGCACACAGGCATGGATGTCACATGATGGCACAGTCCATGTAACCATGAAAGCAATGCTCTGTGTGCAACGATGACGTCTGCAATCAATTCAATGAGACTGCAAGCTACTGCGCACCTCACAGATATGCCAGGTACTTGGCTGCGATTGATGTGCTGAACGGAGTAGTCTCCTTTCCCTTGCTGCACAAGCACAGAGTCGAAACCAAGCTGTATTAGCTTCTGCAGAAAGGAATCTTGGTCAATTTTTCGGATAAGTGCGTCAAACTTTGTTGTGCCTACGGTTACGAGAGCTAGCTTATCCCCAGTGCCCATGGGCGAAAGAACGGGTGGCGGGAAGATGGTGTATCCAGCTATCACGAGATACCAACAGCTCTTGAGAAGCTGCAAATCGAAGCCCGACACAAACGAGAAGATTTGAGTGCACTGGTGCTCACCTGTACATGGCTTTAGTGTGGCTGGTGTACGAAGATTGTTCTTGTTCTTGTTGCGTTCTTGGATTCAAGAGTGTTAAAATAACGATTTTTCAGCGAATATCTCACGTTCGAAAGACTTGTCACAGAACAGTTCGCAGAGAGCACTAAAACTTTGGTTTTCACGGCTTTGGGGGTCGTCTGAGAATATATCCAAATCGATTGGTAGTGGATGAGTGTCTCCTGATGTACAAAAGTTCACTTCACTACTTGCGGAACATTTGAGCTATGCAGCAGTCTGGGCTTACCAGCGCCACAGAGTCGCTGCTTAACGAGTTTGCAGAAAAGCGGTGCTTGAGCAAGCGAGCCAAAAAGGAGTTCCAGGCCAGCTTGCAAGGTGTGGTACATCTGATGAGACATGCTCGAAGCTCACAAGCCCTCGTCTTTATGATTGTACGACAAGTTATCAGTTGGGACGCGAAAATTGCAGTGAGTTGTGGTAATTGCAATCAATGATAGCTCGCAGATGGGTCCTCCAACTGGGTGGACACACTGGTCAGCGGTTGTGCGAGCAAGAGGAAGGTTCCAGAATCTGCTCAGGCCAGGGCTAGAGTGCCTAGACCAACTGGAAAGCTGTCAGTGTTTCGTGCACCAGCACTGCCATCTCGTAAGCCACAGGCTGAAATCATGAAAGAAACGAAAGAATATGAGCGGGAACAGTACATCAGGAGAGGCCCTCTAGTGGATGGTGCAGAACAGCGTGCTGAGGCTCAGCTGCTATTTCAACATGGTAGGAAACGTTTGCAGCAGCTTAAAGCCCTGGAGCAAGAGCGTAGGGACCAGGCTGCGACACAAGTTACTCGAGAGCCAGATAGTCAAGAAATCCGGGAGGCACTTGTGCAGCAGGTACATACCATGCCGCCCTTATCAAGCTGTCAAGTTCGTGGTTTATTGGACCAGGCTGTGTGGTTCGTGTTCAACATGCACGACCACCATAAACCAGGCCAGGCCTTGTCCTAGTGCCAAGCGACGCAGCCCAGAGGTGATGGAAGCAAGCAACTAGGAGTGATTGAGAAGAAGGAATGTGTGCTGCAGATTTTCACAGAGATTGACGAGCGCCTGAAATTCCAGGAAGATATGGCTGGTGTCCGTGGGGCTGCTGAGATGTGCAGAACAATCAACTCAGAAGTCATGCAGCGAGTGCAAGAGCTACACAATCTTGGAGTAGACATCTCATCCGTTGGAAGACGTGCCACATCTCTGAACGCCCAGCACCTTTTTGGTTAGCCAATCAACGTCTTCTGAGTTTTGTTTGCTGTAACTTTCACATGTTGCATGCCCACCCATGTATAGATGCATCAATCGGCCAGTTCATATGGACAGTATTGTGACGCGCTCCTGAAAGCTACGCCATCGGTTACTGTGTGCAGCACTCCAATAAAACATTAAAAAGTATGATTATTGCTGTAGTTGCGTATTGCTGGCTTCAGACACCTATGTCTGAGGTACATATAGAGCGGAGTTGGCACCTGCGACCTCCATTTCTTGACCCTCAGCGGGCAGATCATGCACTGTGGACGCATCATGTCTGAAGAACGCCGTAAAATTCATCCGCTTGCGCAGTATGGGGAGACGCGAAGTAGAGCGGGTGGTTTGAGACATGCAATGCAGCTTGAACCTCAAAACGAGCATGAAGAAGCCGAGTTTGCAGCTGCCTCGAAGCTAGGACATAGACGGCTAGGCAGGTGGATGAATGATCGGCTACTGCGCAGGTTAGCTGGTGTGTGCGAAACGCACCTTGCCCCCTGCGTTTCGAGTGCACGGTTTACTGGGCGCTTTGGCATCAGCTCTGTTCCCAACACCGTTCCGTTCCCTTTTTATTGTGGGATTTTCGTACGCTCAAATTGTAGCTTCTCACAAGAGTAATGACAGTGTCGGTTCTCCTCACTGAGTGGCATGTGCGTACTGTCTCACCACCATCAACCTGGCCAGGCCCCACAAACCACCAAAACGACGTACAAATACATTTTATACAGGGTTGTTTCCGCTTGCGAGTGGTTGCTCAGAATGCCATCAGTGTTTGTGCTTGAGTCTGTCAATACAGCTGACAGTCTGTTTCTGCCAATTTGAACCACTGGCTGTGTCGTCTCCGGGGATTTACATCAGGTGCTTGTGTGCAGGTCCAATGACAGCTCAGGACATGGTGGACTTGTGCAGCCCTCCCCCATTCGGTGAATTCAAGCAGTCTGCTCTCCACACAGCGCTGAAAGCTGCACCAGATCTGTGGAATCGCCTGCGAAACGTAGATTCAGACAAAGAAGCAGCAATGCTGCAGGTAAGCGTGCCAGGCAGTCATAGCCAACTCATGCCAATGCACACTTCCACCTGACGCCATGACACAATGCATGCATTGAAGGGGCAAGTAGTGCTTGCTCTGAGAACGCGAAGTGCTGCTGATACTCGCCCCTCATGCTGTACCCTTCTCACTGAGCACGTGATTTGCGCACCACGCCTTCTCATCGCCTTCTGTGTCACTTCCAGCCACCGTGCAGAGCTGGCAGGAGCACAATGCAGCGAGGAAGCGGACTGGTGTGGCAGGCAGCGGCGAGGCAGCACAGCAACCTAGTGCAGCAGTACATGCCGTGCATGCATGGCACCGCATCAGTAAGCGGGGCCGCAGCGCACTGCTGGCAATGAACATCGAGCGTGTGTACGTCCTTGAAGATCAGATTCTCGAGTTTCTGGATTCGGTACGTTGCCAGTCGCCACCACCAACACCGTTAATGTGCACAGCATCTCACAGTGGTTCTTTGCGCGCCAGAATGTCATACTGTCGATGGCAGGCGGACGGTGTGCAAGCCCGCTGTGTCGCTTCTTCGACAAGACACGTGCTGCGTCGGTGACTGTGCCAACCAAACGGTTCCAAGGCAGGATGAGGACCTTTGACACCGCGTGGTTGGCTGCTCTGCCTGGGAAACGGTACCGAGTGTGTGTGGCGCTGTGGGGTGCTCAGCACCCCTTGACCACCTGCACACAGGTATGACGGCAGGGGCAGTGATGCAGGAGGACGCTGAGACCCACATTCAGGTGGAGGATGCATTTGAACGCTGTGCTCTGCATGCACTTGCGAGCTTCCATGGCATGCACTCTGCGTCTGTGGATGTGTCCAACGGCCGCTCCGTGCGCCTGCGCCCATCAAAAGCACCCCTCCCTGGAGCGCAGCCTTCTGGAGCTGCGCACGTGGATGTGAATGGCATGGCGGCTGTGCCTGCTGTGCAGCGTGAGGGGGGCCATGCGCAGGCAGCTGCTGTGGGGCTGCCGCAGCAATCAGGCGAAGTGGAGAGGGGGCAACCGCCACAGCCTGCTGCTGAAGCAGGCGGCGCAGTAGACAGGTACGAGGAGAAGGAAGCTGATGACAGGCCCCTTGAGCACATGCGAGCTGGGGGGGCCTGCGGTGCGCCTGGGGGGGAGGTTGCAGGCGGCATGCAGCTGCCGTTCACTGCGGTGGATGTTGTGGCGGTGCTGCAGGAGGAGAGGCAGGCCCAGGCTGCGCTTGGGAGGCATGTCGATGGCTCGTTGACGGTGGCTGCCTTGGTGGCCCACCGGCAGGAGCACCTGCCTGCTGAAATGTGCCACAGCGGCACCGATGCCTGACACTTTGAGGGCATCCAGCGGACGTTGACGGTCTAGATGGTAGCTGCAAGCTGTGTCTGGCATTCCTCCTGCTGTAATACTCGCTAGTTCACATAGAAAATACGGTTGCTGTTGCATCCCAGGTGCTCAGGCTGTGGTGTCTGGGTCGTATCTGACTGCAAGCCACACACATTCACGCAACTGCTCACCAGATTTCGTCACTTCTCATGCACCGAACGTAGGCATGCCAACACCGCAGCCCAAGGCATTCTTGTGCACGATTTTCAGTACACTACCAAATACAATGGCTTGAATCGGTCATTTGCTGTGGCTCAGAGTGCTGGAAAAGTCCGCCGTGATTGTGTTGCGCTGTTTCTATGAAGTGGTGGGAATTCCATCATGTTGCTTTCTGTTGTTTGAGGGCTTGCCTTTTCGGCTTGAAATAGTCCGGATACATTCTGATGCTCATCGAGTGGCGGCCTCGCTGTTTGCTGGTGCCACTGCTGTGGCATCCTGGCTAAGCCGTGAGAACAACAGACCACTGCCTGAGCGCCTGGGCCGCCACAGTCAGCCACTCTATGCTGGCGTTCTCCCCATGGCCCCGAGCACGCAGCTTCTGCACACTCCAAGTCTCGCTCCTCTCACTCACCCCAACTGATTGTGCCCCAGCTTTCCACTCCCATTTACACATCTACTGGTCCCGCAGCAATCGGCCGCCCTCCTCTCCCTTGTGCTGCCTCTCGTGTCCACGTCGGCGGCCCCTTCCCCCCCACCCCCTCTGGACAGTACTTTGACATGTCCTATAACACCCTCCCACTGTGGCCTGATATGGAGTCCCTCCTGTCGTTGCCAGCTCGGGGCCGTTTGTCGTGGTGGGCAGCGTGTGGTGGCCTACCCTGCTTCCCCCTGTGCCCTGGCACCAACATGCGCCCGGGCTCCTCGGGTATTCTCTATAGGACAGTGCAGACCATAGCAAGTCGCACTAGGGCGCCGCACAGCGCACCAGTGGGGCTCTCCCTCTGTCCCTCAGCAGGCATGCGGAGGGGGCAGGCCTGTCAGCTCCTAAGGCGCAAAAGCTCAGCCATGCATGGGCCATGGAGCACAGCAGATCCTCTACCGCGCCTGTGCTGCACCCTGCTGATGTGCAGCTTCTGGAGAGCGGCTTTCTGGACCCGGACAGTGAGGAGGGCCACCCCAGCGCAACCTGGTAGCACCCCAGCTGCACACCCTTCACACTCTGCTGCAGTATCCCTACATACAGTTCTTCTTTTACGCCAGCCCAGCCTCCACCTCCTCCTTTGTAGTGCCAAGGTTTCCAAGCATCTTTGCATAGCTGCCTAACCCGGGTGCAACCCCCAGGGGAACAGATCCGCCAGCCCGGTCCCCTCCGCTGCTGCGCAGCCCTGCTGTCACCACACCAGCGGGCCAACGCCCAAGTGATCGAACTGAGAGCCATCTTGGGGCCGTTGCTGTGCATGCTGCTTGTGCAGGGCGGTGGAGGAGCATCTGCATGGCGCTGTGCACGCATGACGCCCGCTTCAGGGCTAGCGTTCATCAGCACATGCGACCATGGACGCCACCTGGCAGCATGTTAAGCTCCCACGTTGTGCACAACCACTGCTGCAGAATCTGGTCGAGGCACATAGCTACTCAGCCAAGATGTTGCAGTGGTGCTCTGCGAGGCTCTCTAGGGGACAGGTGCCTCGGAGTTGCGGTGGACGTGCGGCATGCCAACCATGGCTGCGAGTGCACTGATCCCCTGAGCTGGACGTGCTACTCACTGGCACTGATGTAGTTGTGCCAGATAATTTGGTGACCGCTGTTGGGGCCTATGACACTTGCAGCAGCGCTGCGCATGCTGCATGGCACCTATGCTAGCCTTCAGAGCCATGTGATGTGATGCGTGGGTTGGACACTGGGTAATGGATGTCACCGAATGTGTAAAGGTTCCGCATTGACTCGGATGCAACAGTTGTAACACACCGGTACTTCTTCAATCATATGAAGGGGAACAAAAGCTCTGTTTGACTTCAGGATTGGCACTGTGCCTGTCTTGTGAAGCTGATTGCTTACCACTCCAGTGCACTCGTCTCTGCCTTACTGTTATGTGTCAATGCTGTAATGCCGGGTGAACTCTGTAACTCGCTCTGAGGGAGACAACATCAGATTGCAACTTACGTTACATGCGCTCTCTTCACATACCTCTCTTCATGGTACATACCACCCAGATTTGGATTTTTGTATGTACACATCCAAATCTGGGTGGTATGTACAACAATGAAGCACAAAAACTTAACACGAACAGCTAGCAGGATATTGCGACTTGTGGTGACCAGTTCCGGCCATTGTCAGATGTCAGCTGGATGTGCAATCTGCACAGCGGCCCTTTGTCGGCATAAGCTCGGTGTTGGATATCAGCTATCCAACAGCCAACTTCAACCGTACGGTCGCCCTTCGATCCGTTAGCAGCCCGTTAATTTTTTCGTTAAACTATGAGATTTGTTGTTTAAACGCACGTCAGACAACTTTTTAAAATCAAGCCACTATTTTTTGAATTAAAGCATCTCATGATTCGCTCCACTGAACCTGACGACAAATTCAAGTTCCCCCGGATCACCGATGCACCCAAACTTCGGAACTAAATCAACTGGAAGCGGCGGCGCTGCAGCATTCGGGGCACGTATCGAGAAATACCAGGCTGACCGGGCGATCGTGGCCCGCTCCTGCGGCTCCGTGTGTCCCATCTGACAACAGAACTTCACCAGAGGGTCTACGCTGTCCTGATAATCCGACAGCACAGCGCGCCACTCGGAATGCTCTTCAGAAGGAGAAGTTGAGGGACTTGGGGAAGTCGATGGTGTGCTGCTCATGGCGACAGCTGGTAGTAGCAGCTCTTCGGTGGACTACAAAACTGGAAACAGACATATATGAACGTGAAGCATCGCTGTTGACTTGAAGGAGTGTCTGTCAGTGCTATGTGCTAGGATGATATGTGTAGTAACTGAAATTCTGGGATGTGTGTGGACTTCAATTGTGTGGAATTCAATCGATGAATTCTTGGGTTTCTGCGAAGGTTTCGGCCATGGAAAGTTGAGACGCGTGGAGGCATGAACCGTGATTGACCACACCTTCACCTCACATGTCACATCACTGCACTCACCACATATAGCATCTGCATCCACACCCAGGGACATTTCTGTGCCTCCTGGTGGATCACAGAGCACCCACCCGCTCAGCTGTTCCTGCCCGGTCAGCATGCGTCCCACCCAAAGGGTTTCAGGTCCCTTATGACCCTTCGGGGTCGCCATACCATCACTCCCATCTAGTGGAGCATTAATGCATGCTTGCAGTGATGGTGCAGCCCCCGCTGGCCACTAGGGCCGCCCTCGGCCACTAGAAAGCTGAGTGCATTCATGTTCGTAGTCTCATGCAAGCCCGTGTCAGCGAGAGCAGAAACCGTCACTGGTGTGAGTGTAGCTCGTGGTCACGTTGACAGTCTCTTACCCACTGCACACCTGGTCATCTGCATGGTACAAATATTCACTTGCTAGTTTCTCTGGCTGTGGACACTCCGCAGTTACGTGCAGAATTAGCCCAGCCCTATACCAGTGCGAACCTGCTACAGAAAGGACACACCCGCAGGCACATTGCGAACAGGCTGGATTGCCTAGTGGATGCCATTCAGTCGTTGTATCGAATGTGCACTCTTTTGTGAGCCTGGTATGCCTGGGTGCGCTGTACATACAATAGAGCGGATTCAGTAATATAGCCACTCATTGCTATCTATGTATTGTGCAGCTGCTTGAACATGAACTTTTGCAGTGTCAACCATGATTTTGCAGTGCTTTTTATTTCAGTACTAGTGGTGTTCTGTGAGCCTGGTATGAGCTGTGTGATCCATCTGTACACTTGCACCCTAATGCATATGCGTGCGGGTGGGGATCCCATATGTGACTGGGCCCAGCTGGGGGATCGAGAAAATACGAATGGGCAGGAATGATGAACCCTCTGCTATATTCAACCTTGGTACTCGTCGTGATGCACCGAGCGAGCTTTATCTTTCATTTCGTGTGCCATCCTCCCCTAGGGGCCCTCATGGGGGGAGGCATCCTCCCCTAGGGGGGGGGGGGGGGGGGGGCTGTGTGCGCCTAAGTCCCTTGCGTGGTAGTGGGTGGGGGGTTAGTAGAATGCTCACAGCAGCAGACAGGCAGCTGGAAGGACGCGCCATTTGCAGCAAACAGAATGCCAGCGCAAATGTTTGTGTGCGTGCTCGGCTCCAATGAAGTGGATGTTACGACCTGTGGGAGGTAGCATGGTGCATGAGGTGTACACCCATACGTGCGCCAGACACTCCTCGCATGAATCAGACTACTTAGAATCTTCTGAAACAGAAAAATCAAGTGATTGAAGCATCAGTGCGCAGAAATAGGCTACCAGCTGCTAGATGCGGACGAATCTCTAAGATTCGTCTCGCAGGTCTAGGCTGTAGGCCTGCTGCAGCAATTCACGCAATGGTAATCAAACTTTATTGGCAACGAATAGCATAGGCTGTTTCGAATGTGGTTTATATCTGGTGAGCTGAAGTGGATGCAGGCTTAAGTCTAGAAGAGCAAGCAACGTGCTGCTGTGCAGTCTGCAACGGGTGGTGAGCCAGCAGCTCTGTACCCTGCTGTGTTCTTGCAGCATACTACAGTTCTGTGTGATTTCTGAGGCAGCACGACCTGCTGCGCTGGGCTTTTGTGACGACTAGTATTCGCCTCATCGCATCCATAGCTAGTGCTGTTACAAGGATCTACAGAGCGCTGACCGATTTCAAGAACATTGATTTTCAAGCCCCTTTCTCCCTGTTGCACCATGCTCGGAGTTGCAGCAGGAAATTTCAACCTGAGCAATGCGGGAGAAATTTGGTCACATTCGAAATTGAGCTTCAAACAGAACTTTGTGATGGGCGCTGAACGTCCTTACTCACTGCAGTATACAACAAAAGGTGCTCTGTTGATTCACCTCTTTGTATTTCCTGGTTTCGTCAAGTGACGCACTGTTACCTGAGTTTGCGAAATCCACTTGACTCGCCAGATCAGGATGCCTGAGAAAATCATAGACAAGATGAACGCGTGTATCGCGGAGGGGAAGCCTTTCTTCTCCTTTGAATACTTTCCTCCCAAGACTCCAGATGGCGTGGACAACCTGTTCGCTCGCATGGAGCGCATGGTGTCATACGCCCCAACATTCGCGGACATCACCTGGGGTGCAGGGGGCTCTACAGCAGACCTGACCCTGGACATCGCCGATAGAATGCAGAATGAGATCAACGTGGAGTGCATGATGCATCTCACGTGCACCAACATGCCCGAGGACAAGCTCAAGACCGCCCTGGCATCTCTCAAGACTTCCGGCGTGAAAAACATCCTCGCGCTCCGTGGCGACCCTCCTCAGGGCCAGGAAAAGTTTGAGGCTGTCGACGGAGGCTTCTCGTGTGCGCTTGATCTCGTGCGCTACATCCGCAATGAGACCGGTGAGGCCCCTGCTGCATCCGCCACTGCTGTAGACGCCCCGCCGGCATGTAGACACCAAAGAATCTAAACCAGCCGTAGGCATTACAAACGGCGCCTGATTCTGCATGTCATGACCAGAACTCCAGCGCAACTCACTCGCATCCTGTCACGTGGGTGCTGCATCAGACTGATGTCATTCACACAGCACCAAACTGCTCATTCAACCTCTCGCACGTCTGCGGCACTGCTCCCGCCCTCCGGCTCTACCCGTTCACTTCTGGTACCATGCCTCCCCCCATGAGGGCCCCTGTGCAACGCGCCACTCCACAAGGATCTTGTCCATGCTTCGAGCAGGCCACTCACTGGCACCCTTGATGCGTTGCTGCGCTGCGGTGTCACAGCGCCTGACCAGGCGTGCCGGCCATCTGCAGGTGATCACTTCGGTATCGGCGTGTCGGGCTACCCGGAGGCCCACCCTGACGCAATCGTCGACGACAAGGAGCAGATGGATAAGAACTACTGGTCCGACATCAAGTGCGACTGCCGCCCCCAACTGCTGCGCGCTCCCTCCTGTCCAGCTGCCCTGCCAGGTGGCCCTGCAGGTGGCCCCTGCATGCATGCATTGCCTTGTTTCCCCGTCAAAGGCTCGCGAATCACTGGAGGCCCAGCAGGCTGTGACGGGCCGTGTGGCGGCGCAGGTACCTGAAGGAGAAGCTGGACGCCGGAGCAGACTTTGTCGTAACGCAGCTGTTCTATGACGTGGACATCTTCATCAAGTGGGTAAAAGACTGCCGCAGCAGCGGCATCACGGCGCCAATCATCCCCGGTGCGCACCGAGTGTCTGCCGCGCCTGCTGACCACCTCTTCAGGCCTGCGCGGGTGCTGCGGCCAACATCATGAACCTCCCCTGACTGAGCAGACTCACGGGCAGCAGCATAGCTGCGCCTGAGAGCAAGCTTGTGAGAGGGGGGGAGCCTCTGCTTCCCCGGGAGTGTGCCTGGCTTGTTTCGAGCAGGAACATTGTGCGTGGCAAGTGCGGCGGCGCGGTGCAGGCATCATGCCCATCATGGCGTACGGCGGCTTCCACCGCATGACGTCCTTCTGCAAGACGTACGTGCCGAAGGAGGTTCAGGACAAGGTGGAGTCGCTGAAGGACGACGACGCAGGCCTGAAGGAGTACGGCGTGCAGTCCGCTGTTGCCATGTGCCAGAAGATTCTCGATGCCAAGGTGTCACCTGGTGCGCCCACTGCCCACCCTCTGCGGCTCGCAGCATGCTCCCGCAGCTGCCGCCCGCGGTCTGTGCTGCTCTGCTGTATGTACCAGCTATGCATGCTCGTGAAGAGAAGGTGGTAAGGCCATGTGTGGTGGGGGTGCCGGGACTGGCGTGTGTGCTCCGCTTGTAGCCGCTCAGGGCTTGCTGCCATGCAGGCCTGCACATGTACTCCCTGAACCAGGACCGGTCGGTGCTGGCCATCCTGGAGAGGCTGGGGCTGATGGACATCAACACTCCCATCCGCGCGCTGCCCTTCCGCCCCAGCACGCGCATCCAGACGGAGGGTGTGCGGCCCGTGCACTGGCAGCTGCGGCCCAAGAGCTACGTGCAGCGCACCTTCGCCTGGGCGTCCCTTCCTGCAGCCTCCTGGACTGAAGCACAGTGCGGCTCCCTGCTGTAGATGCAGCCCTGGTTGTGCCCCACTGCGCGTCGCCCATCAGCTACTGTATGTGCACTGCTACTGAGGCCTATGGCTTGTTGGTTCGTTGACCCTAGTGCTTGATTGACCCCGTCTCTTATACTCAGCTGTATCAGAGCCTTGCACGTGGACAGTGGCGTGTTGGTGTGGCAGTACGAAGCGCATAGGCGTGAGTGCATCTGTGACAGGTCAACAACCCATGGAACAACCGCGCAGCAAGCAATGCAATGTCCAAAGCAATCAGCACAGCACGTGGCACAACGCATGAGAGGCACATGCCATCTGCACAGCAGTGTTTTAGGAGCATAGCGGCCAGGGGCTGTTGCACCACACATGATTGCTGGTTGGCTGTTTGTGTGTTTGCTGGGGGTGCGAGGCAGCAGGGGTGGATGGGGGGCGTGCTGTGCAGGGGCCAGGTGTTTGCGGGGCCCGCAGAGCGCTTCATGAAGCAGCACACACGCAGCGACAAGCACAAGGCTGCTGCGATGGAGGCCTGGGGAGTACCTGCATCCCTGGAGGATGTCAAGGCCGTGTTCGGCAAGTTCCTGTCTGATCAGTCGCTGCCCCTGCCCTGGGCAGAGGGCTCTCTGCCGGCTGCCTGTGCTGCCATCACACCGCAGCTACAGAAGATGGTGGCCACAGGCTACCTGCCCATCAACGCTCTCGCGCAGGTGCTCTCTCAGGCACCCCTCCGCCGCCGCTGGGCATCGCACGCATGCAGAACGGGCGTGGAATGTGATGCCTGTCCCCTTGCTCTGTGTGTGTGTGTGTGTGTGTGTGTGTGTGTGTGTGTGTGTGTGTGTGTGTGTTTGTGTGTGTGTGTGTGTGTGTGTGTGTGTGTGTGTGTGTGTGTGTGTGTGTGTGTGTGTGTGTGTGTGTGTTTGTGTTTGTGTGTGTGTGTGTGTGTGTGTGTGTGTGTGTGTGTGAGCCGTGCACGCTGGAGGCTGTGTGGGAGGGTCGGTGTGTGTGCAGGTGAGCGGGCTGCCGTCGGCGGACAAGGCCAGCGGGTGGGGCCCAGCAGGAGGCCAAGTGTTCCAGAAAGGGTTTGTTGAATTCTTCTGCAGCCCCGAGGCATTCAAGCAGCTGGAAGGGACCTTGAAGAGCAGCAAGACGCTTAGTTACAGTGCTAGTGACGCTTCTGGCGCTGCCTCAGGAAACACCAACATCACTGCAGTGTCCTGGGGAGTGTTCCCGGGAACGGAGGTGAAGCAGGCGCTGGTGGCCAGTGCAGATAGCTTCAAGGCATGGGCACCAGAAGCATTCGGCCTGTGGTCAATGTGGGCAGATGTTCTGGACGCGGGCTCACCTGGCAAGGTAGTGCTGGAGGACATCCAGAAGTCGTGGTATCTGGTGTCTGTAGTCGAAGAGGACTACGTTGCTGGGGATGTGTTCAGTTTCTTGTAGAGGTCACAGGTGGAGGGGTAGTTGCAGCATGAGCAAGTGTTTGTAAGTGACAATGTGGTGTGTCGCATGCCACGCGAGGTGCACTCTACCCATGTGCCATGTGAAGGGTGTTACAAAGACATGTGGCCACAGTCTGAATCATGAGTCCGAAGAGTTGTACTATTTCTCTAGATGTTCGTTTCTCTAGATAAGCTGTACACTCTTTGAGTTGTAGGAAACAAAGAAGCATGTTGGTACAACTATCATAGGTATTGTACGAGCCATTTGTTCCACGGACAATGGTTGCTTTGCCAAAGCGTCGTCTCTGATGAATGAAGACCAGATGCCGTGTCTAGCTATGAGTGGTACAAACTAGCCAGCTGTCATAGTCAATGCAGCCGCTGCCTCTGTGATCTTGACAAACGCCTCTTGAGCGCCTGCCAACTTGCATCTGTCTGGATGCACAAGCCGTGAAAGCTCCTTTCGTGCCTTGTTCACGCTCTCAATGCTGGCTGACTCTGGGATCTGCAAGCAAGCACGAGGCCCTGTCACGTGCACATTGTATGCGCTGCTGCAAGGCAGGAAATGCACCAGTGCGCAATATGCAGATCGCTAAAGAACTATTGCAATGTTCGTGCCAAGCTAGACTGATTCTAGGCATAGACGCAGTAAGTCAAACCCTGAGCGTGTGGAGAAATCAGAACGGCAGGCGGTGCTGCTGTTCTTACAAAGAACAGATGCATAGTAGTTTGCCTGAGCGTGTTGCCTGAGCGGAAATGACACAAACTGGCAGCTTATAACCTAGCGATACAAGCAGAGGTGCTTGGTAGCAGCAACATGCATGTCATAGGCGTATTGTCTCGTAAAGAAAAGAAATACATCACTACTCTCATTAGCCCAACACAGCTGAACCCAACAACTATGCACGTTGTAAGCACAGAGAATTCTTAGGGTTCTGACAGGTAATTCTAGACCTTGGCACTGTTTGTGCGCCTGTGCAGCGCAAGTATCGATACAGCTCAGACAGAGAACATAAAACGAGGCCGTGCGTAACAAAAGAGCATAGAATGGGAGGCAGCGCACCATGAGGACGTCATAGTGGCTTGCATGCGCTTTGAGGATGCGCCTGATGACCTTGCGCTGCTCTTCTTCCTCCAAATTTCTGCGCCGCTTCAGCGCATCCTGTCTCAGCTTTGCTGCGATTTCGTACTTGTGCTCCTCATCATATCGTTTTCGCTTCTCTTTGAGTTTGACTGCAGTGCACGGGGCATGTGAGCGGACCATCATGGCAAGCATGAAGACGAAGCATCGCGAACTGTTGGATGCCTGCTCGTATTTCACATGGTTGAGCACATATGTGTGAATACGTGTGCGGCTGCGAAGAACCAGAGGGGCATGTGAGCGAACAGGGACCTCACCAGACGACTCCATCAGAGAGCAGTCTTCTTGCACGATTTCCTGGGTCTGCTTCAACGCTTCCCGTTCACTATGTATCTCAACGGCTCTCTCAGTTTGTTTTGTGGCCTCCAGCTCCTGTCTCCGCCTTCTCAACTCTACAGCTTTCTCCTCCTTCAGCTTGATCTCCTGCTCTCTGTCATCCTCTTTCGAAGCAGGGCATCTCGCACTTGTTGAAGGCGGGGTGGGCTTGTGAGAAGTTGATTTTGAAGACCTGTGCTGGTCTGCGGCTGAAGCTCCGCTCAACTTCCCCTGTGCAGGTGTCCAGGTACCTGCCTGGGCCACCCTGCCCCCAGAAGCAGGATAAGGCCGTCGAATCTTGAGGCCTTGATTCTTCGTGGTTGGAGACGCCTTCCATGGATCGTATTCTGCACTTCTACTAGTATACGCACTTCTACTAGTATACGCAAACAGGCTGCAGAGGGTAAGGATGAAACAATCACAGAAACGCACCACCAGCAGATGCGGTACTATTCAGGCCCCATGCCCACTCAGCGTTTGGCTTACTCTGCTTGCTGTTGTTGGCTGCTGCACATGGTGCAAGAGGGGTATCCACTCCGCGTACCCATTGGCCTGCTGCTGGCATTGTGATGGCGGGGGATCTCCGGGCCTAAATATCTGCGCTCAGGAGAAAGAACTTCTTGCCGAGTTCTCGTTTACTTCAGATGGAATCGCTATGTTTGTGCCCGGGCTGGAGGGTAGGCAGATGCGAACTAGCCAGAAGGGCGGCGTCACAAACGAACCGTGCATACAGATATAAAATGCACCTTCTCATAGCAAATTGAATATTCACAGTCTGATCGGTGCATATGAGCTCGCTGTGGGGCTACTTGGAAGCGAAAGTTGAGATAAACACCTTCTGGGCAAACAGAGCATCGTGTCAACAACTTCAAACTCGCACCGGCGAAGAGTTATGAACGCGGGCTTCTATTTTCTAGCAACACGAGCTCGGATGGATTGCTATGGACGGTTCGACGGCAAGAATATGTTCCATTTCGCGCAGAATTCTTCGTTACGCACAATGCATGCAGGTGGCAGCATTGTGTAGAGCTCTTATACTATAGGGAGCTCCCACCAAATGTTGCAGCAAAACACACCGCATCTCTGGCCTCACGGACAACGCATGGGGTGTGTCTGCAGAACGCCTGAGTTGCTTGCCAACTCTCGCGCTTGATGTGTTCTTTTGTTGAGACTCACTGGAAAATTACACCACATGACAGCTGCTTCTGCATGCATGAAGCAGTTTTATGCACCCATGAAGAACACGCTCCTCATGCAACACGCCGCAGCACAAAGCTATCACCACAAAGTCCTCACCCGCAGCACCCCACGCTTCTATGAGTGCCCACACCAATTCTGCTGCTGCAGCGCGATGTGAGAATGCTTGCAGCGCACCAAGGGGCATCAATGATAACAAATTCGCAGCCGATTGTGCAACTTTGCACATCACAGCCTGGCATACAGCGCTGTGCAAGCGATGCACGGCGCGGGGCCGGGAGTGGGCGTCATCGCTCCCCGACAGGTGCAAGCACCGACCTCACCACTGACTCATACGCCTGGGCTGCATGCCCCCAGCCCCAGTCAGAGGTCATCCCAGCCAACTGAATGTTCCTCCACCTTTCCTGATTGCTCCGATAAACCTTTACAGCAGCCTGCACAGCGCCTACCATGGCATCGTCCGAGGCAGGGCTGAACGTCCACCCAGTCCCGTGCGCTTTGGTGCCTTGCGCGAAGGGCGTGACATCCAGCACAGTGTCCTGCAGGCCTCCTGTTGCATGAGCAATTGGCACTGTACCATATTGCATGGCATGCATTTGGTTGAGGCCGCATGGCTCGAAGCGGCTGGGCATGAGGAGTATGTCAGCGCCAGCCATGATCTGGTGGGCCAGTGGCTCTGAGAATTGCACGATGCCTCTGAAAAAGTCTGGGTGGTCCTTTTCAGCAGCCTTCATCTGCTGCTCCAGGTGTGGGTGTCCGCTGCCCAGCATCACCACCTGCATGCCCCATGCGTATGCTACATGCGGACAACAAGCTGCCTCCTATTCAAGTTGTAGCAATCAGATACCATGGTTCTCAAGCACTGCAGAGTGAATAGCACAGGGAGGCCAGCAATCTGCTCCCAGACTCTGCTGTTGTGGCACTCTGCTACGAGAGTTGTGTGCATGCCGTGCTCACCACTGCACTTCTAAGTTTTGTATCTGAAAGCAGTAATCTCAACTGCTCTGCACAGAGACAGGCATTGTGGCCACAAGCAGCTGCTATGAGCACACCCAACAAGCAGCGACAAAGCTGTACATGGCAACAATGCAGGGCAGCATGATGAGGGGAGAACCTGACAGTCCAGAGACAAGAGTGCGGAGAGGGCGCTGATGATGATGTCGGGGCCCTTCTGGGGGTCCAGGCGGCCGATGAAGCCCACCAGCGGCACATTCACCCCAAACTCCGCTTCTGGAAGCCCCAGGTTGCGGCGTAGCTGCGCTTTGCAGCGCACTTTTCCCGACAAATCTTCTGCAGAGTAGTTGAATGGCAGGTGGGGGTCAGTTGCAGGGTCCCAGGTGGAGGTGTCCATGCCGTTCAGGATTCCCAGCAAGCGGTTGCGGCGTGCATGCAGGATTGAGTGCAGCCCCACGCCATGTTCAGGCTGTGTTATCTGCCACGCATATGTCTCACTCACCGTGACAATGCTATCTGCGGCTAGAAGTGCGCCCTTCATAATGTTCACGACCTGCATGCCACGCATCATCCCACACATGCACAGCGACTAGCAGCCATACAATCAGTACAGCCAGGGCTGCAACATAACCTTGGAGAGTGTGCGGGTGCTGCAGCCTGGCCTTCATGAATCGGCTGCCTACGTCACACTGTACCAGAAAACCCAGGTGCACACAGGGAGCATGCTCACTTGTCCACTAATGTCAACCACAGGGTAAGAGAACCACCAGAGCACACATCAACTACTGGCTTAGCTTGACAAGAACATCTCTTCGCAGAGCATGGATGTGCGAGAGCGCAGAGCGGGGGAGGTGCGCACAGGTGTGCGGCGGCCATCAGGCTCTTCATAGATCCACTCTAGCTCGTTGTAGGCACTCTGCGGCAGATTGAAGAGGGGGAACTCGTGGGCTAGGGCAGTACCCTGGTGTGCGAGGTTGTGGATGGCCACCACAGTGCGAGCCTCGTTGAACACACCATGCGCCCTGTACTTGTGATTCAGGTACAGTGGCACCAACCCTGCAGAACTTTCTAGCACACTGTTTTGGATCACCAGAGCGACGCAGCAGGATCAGCATGGCGTCGACATTGCAGCATGAAATGAAGGATGGGGGCATCGCTCATGCCCAGCAGTTGCAGATACAACGCAGGGGCAGCACAGGCGAAGCGCAAAGGCAGAAAGACGGACCCGCATGCCAGTCATTGGCAACGAATGTGACCTCTTCTCCGAACAGAGCGCATTTGTGCTCCCCGACGACGTCAGGGTAGGGGGCGGGCGCGACGACCTTCTCGCTGCGGTCCTGCAGCGTCTTCCAGTGCTGATGCACACTCGCATACTGTGGCAGCTGCAGCTGTAGTGCCGCCTCACAGGCTGCTTGACTCAGCAGCGCATATCTGTACAGAGCGGTGCACCATCTCACATCCTGCCGCGTGGTGCAAGCACCAGCGGTGTGGCACCACCAGGGGTTCCACGAGAACCACATGGGATTTCCCTATTGACCACTTTGATAGCTGTGTGCAGTTAACACGTGGCCAGAACTCAGCACTGAAGCATACATGAGCATGAAGGGGCCAGCACCAAGAGCATGCCGTTACGAAAGGCAACAAAACAGCAGTGGAGCCCACCAAAGAAGAACGGAACACGCGTTCCCTGCAAGCTAGGAGTGTGCTGCGCGCACCTGAACAGGTTGTCCGCGTAGATACCTTGATTGTTTCCATACAATCCACCAGGCCTCTCGAAAGACACATGCTCCACAAACACCCAATCCACGCCCTGGCGCGCTTCGTGATGGAAGTTCACCCAGTGTTCTCCGTTTCCGAGGTCAACACGTACCCATGTCTGGCAGTCATGCAGCCGCCCCATCAACTTGCGGTCCCTGGCAGTGGTGATGTACCTCGGGCACACAACCATCACCCTGTGGCCCCTTTCTGCCAGAGCCACAGTCAAGCTACCCACCACATCTCCCAGCCCACCGGTTTTACTGTATGGAGCAGCCTCTGCTGACACAAACACTAGGTTGTGCAACATGCTGCCTAGTGCTTGCCGGTTGAACTTGATGTGCTTCTCTGCTGTTTCATTCTCGAGCTGCTTCACAGCGTCCCTGAGCGCCTGCATGACTCCACAAGACTGCTGTTCTGTAACATCGCACGGCGAAGGAGCAATTTCAGCCACATCCACAGCATCTGCAGAACTCCAGTGTCAGCCAGACAAACTTGGCTGCAGGAAGAGTGCAGATCCATACCTTCAGAGATGTGCTAGGATTCTTCAGCTCTAGATCCTCCATTTCTTGCAGAAGCTCGTCTTCAGACTGAGGGATACGGCGCAAGAGGCCCGTTTCATTGCTGGGGGGTAAGAAGTTTGGAACTGTCCCTATCGCCTCTGTCACATCTGTTGGAAGCTGTGTAGGGAAGGAGTTGTGAGGAGAAGCATACAGGCCCAATCTTTCAGCGGATAGGACCTGCCACCGGTGGGTTTTGTTGCCAGACGAGAGTACTGGCGAACTGGCTTGGATCGATGACCTTGCATCAGTTTGGCTCTGAACTGCGTCAAAAGCTGCAGCTCCTTTGTCTAACTTTCCCGATGGGCCAAAATCAGAAGCACCGTTATGTGCTTTACTGGCAGAGCCATTGACGGGGAGATCGCTTGACGAGGACACTGGTGCAGGTGCTGGGCGTGACGTATTCACGTCCGAGCGCTGGCTGCGGGCGTCAATATTGCTAGAAATTAAATCTTTCCTGTCAAGCGTTGTGCCCAAATCAGGCTGCTCGTGCACACGCGGCTCTATGGTTATTTCAGTGCTGCGCTTCGCTGCAAACGCCTCGACGCTCTGTCGATCCACTGTTTCCCCATTCGTAGACAGTGAGGCGACAACATCTTTCACCACATCTGTGACGTATGCTCTTTCTGCATGCCAGTCGAGTCTTTGGCACAAGTAGAACATACTGCAAGCCACGTGTGTGACACAGCAAGAAGTTTGCACCTGGAAGCCTGGCGCCGATCTCTCTCGCCCTCAGTCTCAGACGCTCATTTTCTAGTCTAAGGGCCTCGATTTCGTCTGCTTCGGAGTCGCTGACGCCGCGTTCCTCACGCGAGGCTGTGGAATGCTGCGCTTGCGCAGAAACGGGGCTGCAGGCTCTCTGACAACGTTGGGCGTGGGGAACGCTATATTGCAGCCATCCTGATCTCATATGCAAGGTAGGAACTTTCATTTTACAATGTACAGAAGCCGTGCCAGGCCGCAGATACAGTCACACAGGTGAACCAATCCACATCACGATTGCAGACATACGGCTGGCGGCATACACACAGACACATCTCCTACTGCATTGAACGTACGATGCTTGCGCTGTTGTTTCTGGTGCAAGTCGATTTACGCTTGATTGAGCTGAATTCAGGCACATACTCGTCGCAGTGCTGAGTGGACTGCAGCTGACGACCCTTTTGGCCAGAATCCGTGGGAAAACGCCAGAATTGAATCTACCATCCATGTCTGCCGAACAGCTCCACAGGCACGTTGAAGGCAGGAATACTGTGTTTCCATGTCAACATATTTCGATTTGTGCTGACATGAACGTTTCAGCCGCTGTTGTGTAGCCGCTGGCGACGTCTGCAAGTATATCCACGTTGGAGAGGGGTAAACAGATCAGCTGGTGCCTAATACAGCTTGTAATGAATACATTGATTCGAAGAGCTGATTCTGTCCAGCTCTGTATCTCAGCTGCGGGTCGCGTGAGCGGGGTGACGCGTGCAAACTGGGGTACGGTGTTCTTGTGTATGAACCACAAACGATCATGTTCTCTCAGTTTAGCCAACAGGCGCTTTTTACGGATGAGAGGACGACCTGAAAGCATATCTGAAGTCTAATGAGCACGTCGATGCTCTTTTTGTTCACTAGAACCGCTGCTTGACCAGTCAGCCAGTCAGCTGACACCCCTGTGTCACAGACCACTGCTCCTGCCACGGGTACTACACCCTGACACGAATCCTCACTCTTATGCTGTTGGTCATGCTGACAGGGGCTTTAGGTGATGCTTCAGCTGCTGCAGCACCATGCCCAGGCGCATGTGATGTACAGGTCTTCCAACATGCAGATACTTCCCACAAACCCATGTTGAGGACAAACCCGTTGATTCCCGAAGTTTTACAAAATGTTTTGTATTAACAGGCTACCTAGATACCTCATGCTGTCTTGGCAAATGCACCCACACCGGACGGACATGTGAATTCATGCATTATGGACAACTTCACTTGCTGCCAAACCAAATGCTGCATGCTATGCAAGATAGACTGATTGATAAGCAATGTCTTGCAGGATGTAATTTTTCAAGACCTCTGTTCAAGCCGAGCACAGTGAAGTGCCAAGTGAGTCTCTTGTCGCATTCCCTGCGAACGCTAGTCAATTCGTACTCTCACGAAACAATCGCGATCTGACTCTTCTGCACATCCCTATTTGTTCTTTGGGCCCCCTTACATCACTTACAGGTCGTCTTTCCATGATCTTCGCACGTTTCCGTCCTTTTCGTGGTCAGGCTTGGGCCAACTGTAGCGAACGATCGCCAAAGGCATCCAATCTACTGACACCTGGACCCAATTGATGTGCAATTTCAGATTTTGTTTGGCGCCCTGCAGGTTGCGACAGTCGAGAACATGAGTGCAGCAGCAGAGGCACCTACAACTAAGTACCGGCTGGACTACAAGCCCACGCCATACCTCATCGACTCTGTCAGCCTAGATTTCGTTCTCAACGAAGATGTTACTCAAGTTACCACGGTGCAGAAAGTGCGCTCGAACCATACAGGCACGCCCTGTTCGCATCTCGGTTCCCAGGTTGCAGAGTTGGCCGCGTACATGTAAATACAGCTTTTATGGGCTGAACGCCGTCGTGGATACAGGAGACTCACCAGAGATGTGTCTGAATGGCAGGGCAGACGTGGAGCTGGTGGGGGTGGCCATCAATGGTACACCTCTGCCAGAGTCAGCATACAGCCGCGAGCCAAAGATGCTGACGATCAAAGCTCCCCCAGCTGGCGATTTCGAGTTGACGACGGTGACTCACATCAAACCTCAAGAGAATACCACGCTGGAGGGCCTGTACAAGTCCGGTGGCAACTTCTCCACACAGGTACTTTGCTACATGTGCCCTGGAGCACCCCTCTGCCCCAGCAGCCCGGTGCAACGCGATATTGCGCATCAAGCGCTAGCATTTGATTGCGTATACTACTAGACCAGGCTTCCCCCATACTATATCACAGCACCAGCAGTATATGTGCACAAGACGATGGAACCTTCTTGTGAGATGGAAGGGTGTTGAAAGCGAACCTGTCCCGTCCTATGGAATGCAGTCGGGCACTTCATATGTTACCAGCTCGCCAGTTCCGACGTGCTGCAACATTTGGCCCCAGAACAGTGTGAGTCTCGGGCCCGTGTGCCCAGTCAAGCAAGAAAACTTGCAGTGTTTGGACATGCCATGCTCTGCTGTTGGTGCAGTGCGAAGCAGAGGGCTTCCGAGGCATCACCTTCTTCTACGATCGCCCAGACGTCATGTCGAAATACCAAGTGCGGATCAATGCGGACAAGGCAGCCTACCCGGTGCTCCTCAGCAACGGCAACCTCATCGAGCAGGGCGACCTGCCTGACGGCCGCCACTTCACAGTATGGGAGGACCCCTTCCCCAAGCCCTGCTATCTGTTTGCGCTGGTGGCTGGCAACCTGGCCATGGAGGAGGACACCTTCACCACGTGCTCCGGCAAGGAGGTCAAGCTGCGGTTCTTCACAGAGGCCAAGGACATCAAGAAGGTCAAGTGGGCCATGGAGTCCCTCAAGCAGTCCATGAAGTGCGCCCGCCTGCTGCCTGCCTCATGTAGCGCAGAGACCAGGCGCGAGGTGGGGGGGCCGCGTGCCCGCCACCAGGCAGCCCCCACACCCCAGCCTGGCCTCAAATTTGGAATCCTTCAAATTAGAGCCTTTGACAGCATCAGAACAAGTACACTCAGTACCACGCCCTCTGCTGTTGCTGTACCAAGCTGTGTCAGAATTGAGTATTTCGAATTTCAGCTGCGCAGAGTGCACCTCTCAGGCACGCTGTGCGGGGGGCAAGCTGAGCTCTGCGTGCCTCTGTGCAGGTGGGACGAGCAGAGGTACGGACTGCAGTACGACCTCGGGCTGTTCAACGTGGTGTCCGTGTCGGACTTCTCGATGGGCGCCATGGAGAACAAGTCCCTCAACATCTTCAACTCGCGCCTGGTGCTCGCGTCCCCCGAGACCGCCACCGACGGCGACTTTGCGCGCATCCAGGGCGTGATCGGCCACGAGTACTTCCACAACTGGACCGGCAACCGCGTCACCTGCCGCGACTGGTTCCAGCTGACGCTGAAGGAGGGCCTCACGGTGTACCGCGACAGCGAGTTCACCTCAGACATGACCTCGCGCGCTGTGAAGCGCATCGAGGATGTGATGGTGATGCGCACCGCGCAGTTCTCGCAGGATGCGTCGCCGATGGCCCACCCTATCAGGCCGGACTCCTACATCAAGATGGACAACTTTTACACTGTCACTGTGTACGAGAAGGTGTGCGCTCCCCCACTGGCTGGCATTCAAGGTGCATGTGCAGCGCATGGTGTTTGATGTGTCGCCAGGACCGATGGTGGCCTGAACAGCCGGCGGGCGGGCGCCCTGTAGCTGTGAGCGGGGGTGGCCTGTGCAGGGCTGCGAGGTGGTGCGCATGTATGAAACCATTCTCGGCCGCGACGGCTTCCGCAAAGGCATGGACCTCTACTTCAAGCGCCACGACGGCAGCGCAGTCACCTGCGACGACTTCCTGGCGGCCATGGCAGACGCCAACAGCGCTGACCTCTCCGCCCTTGCAAAGTGGTGCGCCGCCCCTGCACCTGTGCCTCCTGAGTTCACGCCACCAGTCGTGCACATACCAGTGGACCACATGCATGCCTCTCCTTGACGTGCGTGCTGCCGCGGGCTGGAGGGGCCTGCGCTTGTGCCCGGAGAATCTAAGGCAGCAGCTATGAGCGGCATGCCTCGCGAGCTACAGGAGCGTTGTTTCGGTGCTGGTTTCCGATTCTGCTTCTGTTCTTGCGGAGGCCCGAAGCTCAGTGTGGTGGTGAGTGTGCAGGTACGGCCAAGCCGGAACCCCGAAGCTCACCATCTCAACAGAGTATGACCCTGCAGCCAAGACGTTCACAATTACGTCGAAGCAAGTCACTGAGCCCACCAGCGAGCAGGCGGAGAAAGTGCCTGTGCTGATCCCCATCAAGGTGGGCCTGCTAGGCCCGGACGGCGCAGAGATGGCGTTCGCAGTGACGGAGGGCAAGTTCACACGGCACGACGGCGACACGAGCGCGGTGCTGCTCGCGGACACCGCCACCAACAAGTTTGTGCTTTCGGGAGTAGAGACCCAGCCTGTGCCGTCCCTGCTGAGGGACTTCAGCGCGCCTGTGAAGCTGGACGTTGTGGGGCAGACTGACGAGGACCTCACCTTCCTGATGGCCCACGACACCGACGCCTTCAACAGGTGCGCCGCCCATGTCCTGCTCTACAAGTACTGCGGTTTGCAGCTGTGCCCGGTGCCCTAGTGCTTGGCAAACTGCTGCTGACGGTTCTGGGAATGCGTGATACAGAGCTGATGTGCGTGTGCTTGCGGTGTGCGCTGCTCGAGAAACTTGCATCACCCATGAGGGTGTTGCTCCCCTTGCAGAGGCCTGTGCTCTGCTATTCCATCGCCTCTCCTGCACCTCGCTGCGTGCCTTGCTGCCCGTAGTCTCTCTCGTGAGGGGCATATTTCTGCTTTGGCGCAGATTCTGCCTGGGGGGGTTCCTACATATCCGTCCGCAGCCTTGGGGTGTGAGGAGCACATCATTTCAACTGTTTTCCCTTGAGGTAACTTATGCACAAGTCACCCTAAGCTTAGATTCTTTTGCACAGGCTTTTACCATCTCATTTTTGGGTACGTGCCATCCCAGAAAGCACTGGGCACACTTTATGTGTGATCCACATGCATGTGCACATGTCGTTAGGTACCAGAAATAGTGTTCGCTACCAACTAGGTGTAGCTAACAGTAATTTTTCGAACACTCGGCTGTCTTCTGCTACATCCCGGATTTAGCCACATTGGTTATACCGGAATGAAGTAGAGCTGTTGGACAGTGCTGTCGCTACGCGGGGCTATGTATGCGCCTGCAGTTCACGTGGCGCCCAAATGCACGCATATTCTTAGACATGTTGTGACAACGAGTTCGGCCTGTAAGCCGCCTGATGGTCAACCTGTCATGCTGGCGATCGCGAGAAGTCTGGCCAGCATGACTATGGCGGCGTCGCAAGTTTGTTCCCGGAATCGTCCTATCCATTAGTCAAGTATGTCTGAGGGTATCAGCTGACAAATAAAGAACATGTGGGAAAAGTGGGATGTCACCCGCGAATGTGATGCGTATCAGATTCGCTCATCTGCAATAAAGCACCAATACCCGAAAACAGTCAGCATCCATTCGTGCAGGTGGGACGCAGCGCAGCGCCTCGCTAAAGGCCTCCTTATGTCGTTGTATAGCAAGGGGCTCGAGGCGCAGACAGCTGGCACGGACATCACGGAGGCGTTGGTGGCTGCCGGCGGCGTCAGCGAGAGACTCATCGAGGCGTATCGCAGCGTTTTGAAAGACACAGAGATTGATGGCTCCACTGCTGCCATCACATTAGCTCTTCCAGGTCAGAGCGAGCTGGTGCAGAACATCCACGAGGCGGACCCTACTGTGGTCCATGCAGTGAGGGGCTTTGTCCTCAAGACCATCGGGCAACGGCTGATGCCGGAGCTCCTCCAGGTCCGCCCCCTTCCACTGGCCACGCACCAACTGCGGCATGGCATGTGCTAGCATGCAGACTGCATGTGCGACTGCTGGTGACGGCGGTAGAGAGACGGCCCTGTGCACTGAGGCGACGGTGTAGGGCAGCGATGCCGCAGCCTGTGGTGGATTGCATGCGGTCAACGTAGGCTATGTTGTGCAGGTGCTAAAGAACAACGACACGCTCCCAGGGGAACCGTTCTCCGTGGAGCCTGCCGCGGTGGCGAAGAGGGCGTACAGGGGCGCGGCGCTGGGGCTGCTGTGCGCCGCTGGGGAGGAGCGGTTCTTCAAGGATGCGCAGGCGCGCTTCGAGGCCGCGGACAACATGACCGACAGCACCGCAGCCATCAACGCAGTGATCGACCATGACTGCCCAGAGAGAGAGGAGATGCTGTCGGCATTCTTCAAGAAGTGGGAGAACGAGGAGCTGGTGGTGCTCAAGTGGCTCACCATGCACTCCATGTCAAACGTGCCAGGCAACCTTTCCAAGGTGAGGGAGCTGGTGGACCACCCCAAGTTCAAAATAACTAACCCTAACAGTTGCTACTCGCTTCTGCTGGGAATGGGCCGCAGCGCAGTGAACTTCCATGCCGCGGACGGCAGTGGGTATGAGTTCTTGGCGGACATGGTGCTCAAGGTGGATGCCGTGAATCATCAGGTGGCTGCCAGAATCGCCAGCGTGTTCATAACGTTCGCGCAACTGGACCAGGGCAGGCAAGCCTTGATTCAGGGCCAGCTAAAGCGCATCCTAGCGCACGGCGGGTTGTCGGACAATGTGCAGGAAATCGTTAGCAAGTCTGTGAAGCCCGCCGAGGCAGCTTAGTCACTTGCACTAGTCCTGGAGTTTCCCGCTGCCAATTTACGTTTGCTGTTGGCAATAGAGATTGAGTCCTTGTTGTATATTCCGCAGCAGGTTATGACCAGGTGTAGCCTTCTGTAATCTACCAGAGGCAGTCAATAACGTAACGGAAATTGTGTTGCGTGTTCAATGTCCAACAACGTGACAGAAATTGTTGCAAGTTTGATTATCAACTTTTATTATTGATTATAGTAAAGACTCGCTGCAGTTACAGCTTCGTATGCACAGCCTCACTCATGTCTTCATACAGCCGAAACATACAGTCGCTCTTTCTGGGTAATCTAGGTAATCTGGATCGAAAGGGAACCACTTCAAAAGCTCAAACATCACTCTATCAAGTAATAGCTCGTCTCTCATACACGAACTGCTAGGCTCAATCAAACCTGCTCTCAAAACAACAGATCGCTCCAGACCTTGGGCAGCCAGATCACGACATGCAATGAACCTCAAATACCTAATCGCTTTCATCCCACGAACACCCACCGTAGGCCAGTGGTATTATGAACTAATACTGTCTGAACCTTACCAGTGGCCATCCGTGCAGCGACTGCACAGTTTGGTCTAGTCAATCATCCGCCAGTATGGCAGCCATGCAGCTGCTTTCACCAGCCCCCCCCCCCCCACGCTCATGTGCTATGACCAAAACATGAGGTAGGGGCTAGATCTGGATCACATGAGAAACTGACGACAAGAAACATAGACCAAGCTGGGTGTTACGATCTAGCACCACAGCACTGCTGCTGTATGGCTGGCAACCCTGTGCCCTGCAACTGCCTGCTGGTTGCTGTACCCCTCATGGCCCCTTTACCCACTTGACAAACACTGCTGTTGGCACAAGCAACAATAGCCATGCCTTTGTTGTTGCCCACCTCAGGTAGAAAGGAAGGCTGTAAAGCACCAACCGCGCAATCCCTCTGCAGCGACCCCGGTCGATCCAGGTGCACCAGTCGAGGCAAACGCCACTTGCTCAGCAGAGACTCCTTTCCACGCCAGGGTGGAATGGATGCCCCATGTTTCACAAAGGCTTCGTGCATCTCACGGCAGAGAATCTTGACCAGCTGGCGCAACTGTGCCTCTGTTGATACTAGCACTTGGGGCAGCGCATCCATGAAACGTGTGTATGATGGTGTAGCTTTAGCCATTTCAAACTGGTCGCGGAAATATGGGTCCACAATGAGCGGCTCCCGCTGTCTTCCTGCATGACTACGTGCTTGTGCCAGGGTTGCATGAAGATAACCAACCAGTATCTTGTGATGGAGCAGCAGAACACATAAATTTAGCACAGGTACAGAAAGTGCATGAAACGTGTAAAGCTTTGGAAACTGGACAAAAACGGCATGCAGCACACACCTCCTGACACGCCTGTGCAGACAATGAAGGAATGTGGCAATGACTGCAGGCAGCTCACGCTTGTATCGCCCTCGTGATTCGTGTGCAGCACTGCAGAGTAACCCAGAGAACTCAGGTCATCGCTCAAGGCTGCGATTGAGTTGCTCTGCTGCATGCCGATGTGTACATCTCGGCGAACCTGCAAAGTCAATCACATGTCAGCACTCGTCACCACTTGAACAGGTAAGATTTCGCAATCTAACGGCGAAGGTGTACCTGCTGGTGAAACTCAGATGTGGGTCGGAGAAGTGTCGAAATCGCAGACAGGGAGGGATGAGAATCGTGTTCGTCCACGCAAGGCGCATCTTCGCCGTGATCCATCTGCACAGTACGGACATACGTCAATCTGAGAGATGAATTGTGTGCTACAGGCCGTATGTGTGCACTATATCGAGCAATTAACACTGTGTGGACGATACATCTTCTTCTGACGAATAGAGTGAACAACAACCACCACACCG
Source organism: Ulvella scutata (assembly GCA_032359135.1). Lineage (NCBI taxonomy): Eukaryota > Viridiplantae > Chlorophyta > Ulvophyceae > Ulvales > Ulvellaceae > Ulvella > Ulvella scutata. The sequence continues at coordinate 79,492 of JAUMHD010007766.1, forward strand.
CGCCATGCGGCCTCATAGTACCTTATATGAACATAGGAGCGCTTTGCAGCTGCACATCATCATGTGGGCGAACTCGTTCGATGCTCGCTCGGGATGGAGAGACAAAGTGCTTCGACAACAGGTAGCACCTCGTTTCACACGGACAACTTTCAAGGTATCGTGAGCACAGAGAAATGTCCGTACACAAACCAGCAAGGTCGATGTTGCCAGATGTCGTGCTTGTGATACTACTTGCAGCAGACACCAGTACAGGTCTTGCGCAGAAACGCACCTCCAACTCGAACAAGAGGGACGGGACTTTAGCCATAGACGAAGGACTGCGTAGAGGGTGTTTCAACCTCGGACTTTTTGCAGGGCCAGCCGTTGGTTGCAGCACAGACACCTTCTGCATGGCTGCAGACAGGTCCGAACACACCAACTCCGAGCGCTAACTGGAGCCAGAGGCGCCCAGAATCACAAGCGTGCGCCTGCAGTATTCCCCGTGATACTCAACACCTCAACGACACGGCTGCAGCGCGAACACCGCTGTGAAGATGTGCATTCCCGTGGACGAGCTCCCACAGGGATTCATACGATCGGTCCGCAACAGCTGATTCGCAGAGGAGCAGTATGATGAGATCTGGGCGGATTGTGACTTTCATGTGGCTTGTCAGGTGCCGCAGCTCGTGGCCGTCAATGGCTGTCGATCCATCGCCTGGTTTGCGTGCGCAACCTGCATGCGCGCGTATCTTGCACAACGAGATATGCGAATCTTTTGTAGAAAGAGCTCCCACACTTCTCATTGCATTGTTCGGTGCATATATATTTCCGCAGTTGTTTGCAAGTGCTGTTGCAGAAAACTGCCATGGAGGGTTGTGTGCTTTCGGTTGCGCACAAGGTCGTACGTTTGTTCTCAGCAATCTGCATACGTGGCAATGCTGACTTCCCACAATACATCGTTCTTCAGCAAACTGCACCCAGCAACCTTGCGCTGTCCGCGTCAACAAGACCGATTTTTCACCTACCTTGCAGCAGAACGATGTTACGTGTCTAGTGTCTCTGTCATGGCTGTCGAAAGTATACATGCGTCGAGGGAACCCACGTCAGCTGCACTTTGAGACTGACGTGTCGAAAAGAGACGTCGAACCAGCAACAACCGCATACACGGACTTTTGCAGGAGTGCAGGTGTTCACGCTTGACCAGCTTCTGTTGCACACTCTATGTTGCGAATCTAGAGAGCTCCCAACAGCATCATCTGTTCGTATATTGTGGAAGCAACACCAGCAGTCTTCGTGTGGTTGGGGTTCCTTGTGCATGCAGCTGTGTTGCAGAAGGAAGCTGTTTCATGAAAGCCCACAAATGGTACAAACCGTTGTTCCAAACACGATGTCATGGTCACCAAGCGTATCTGGGACACCAAAATAGTTGACTTGTGGAAACATGTAGAAGGTAGTTGTTGACCAAGTCAGAGGCTGCCTCGATGATTCTGCACCCAGATTGCGACTGGGCTTGATCTTTGCAAAGTTTGTCCAATACAGTTGTCGTTCAAAGGCACAGGGTACGCTTGCAGGCCTGTGCAGAGGTATTCACTGGCAGTGAGTCACTGCAAAGAGCTGTTATGGCATATGTGCCTGTTTGAAATCGTGGAGGCCTCTGCAGAGGTCTATTGCCATGCGCACACAAGCATCGGATGCAGTCAAGACGACGATGGCTGTGACCAACACATGCGTGAGTAAGCATCAGTGAGCACATATACCTGCGCAGTGGGTAAAGCTCCCCTTTACTCTGGCATTGTTCATCATAACGCCATCACCACAATATTAGTCGTTAAAATACAATGTGGAATCAGTCTACTACCTGCTGCTGCTGGACATACATAAGGGTCTGGAATAAACAACTACTTCCGTTCGTGCTGCAACAACTAATTCCGTTTGTGCTGCAAAACCACGATTATTCGGCAATGGGAGAGCGGCGCAGTGCATGACCGTGTGCTCCGCACACTCCACACAGCAGTGCCCACAATCCTGCTCTCACTCGCTGTCACCTACTGCACCCTCACCCACGCGCATGACCCGCACACGCAGGGCTACTCTGCAGCTTGTGCCACCAATTATCTGTGCTGTCCCATGTACTGCATATCACCACAGCAAGCTAGCAGCACTCAGGGCTGCTAGGAAAGCCATGGCCAACAGTGTGGTGTGTCTGTGGGGCGCAGAGGACGTGATGGCGGTCTTCGCGTTCACCCGGTGCTTGCACATCCAACCCAGTGCAGTTCTGAAATCTGGGTACACAATCTCCTGGCAGTCTGCATACTCCTGTGCTGCCTCCCCCACGAACAGGAACGGGATGTTTCCCAGCTCTGTTTCGTGGTATGACACACTTACTTGAGAGTTCTGCAGCTCACAACAGTTGAGTCAATTCGCAGCACTGCAGCAACAACAAGAATGATCATCGTTTTTAGTTACTACGTCATGCTACGACATACTGAGGCCAAAGCTTGCCATGCAAGTGCATGTGCATGGCGAGCTTCGTCCTGCGCGCCACATGGCGGCCAAGTACAAGGAAATCTCGCGATGCACAAGACAAGCCCACAGGCCGGGTGCATAATTCATATGACAGGGGCCTCCTTCTTGTGCTTTCTAGGCGATGGGTTGTTCAGATGTTCAGATACGAATCGCTGCAGGGCAGCGTTCAGCCATGCGCTTGCTGGAAATGCAGTTGCCAGAAGACAGTGTTGCTGCGTGTCCTGGGAAACTTTCATGCTCAAGGATACAGCAAGCTCGACCCATGAACGTGCGTTGTGTATGCTGCTGGTGTGTGTTGTGTAATCTGGTGTGAATGAGGACATGGCCTGGCACTGCTTCGAGTGTCCGAACTAACCCTAACCAGCTACGCTTTGCATGCAATGTATTAGGGAAAACCCACAACAACATAGGGTATTAAAAAGACGAGCATCCAGCCAAAAAAGCCCACATGCAATGAAAATGTCTCTGAACGGAAGATGTGGGCTGATTGTGTAGGATACTGAAGATACTGGGGTTATTATCTAGCTGGTTCGCTGGGCTGGGGTTGATTGCAGGCCCAAAGCAGGGCTCGAACGATTCCAAGTACTTCAGACCTGGTTGCAGAGAGGTGTCATGCGTCGCGCATCATTCCTGATATGCCTTGAGACTTCCACGACGTGACTCAGAAAAGGGAATCGCTGGGAACACAAGAGTGTAGGGGAAGAAACTCTAAAATTATCTGTTCGCATAGCTTTCATAGAGAGAAAATAATGTACTTCTTCTGTAGTCTGTTGACCCTTACTGTGGTGCTGCTCTGTTGTACAGTGCTTTACATGGTACTCCATACGTTTCGCACAACGGGTGAGCTTGTTCTTTGCACTGATGCTCTGCCCTGTTCCTGATGTGAAATTAGAAGAAGCTTCAAGTGCTGCCGAGTGGGATCAGTGCTGCCAGAAGCACAGCATATGTTTCTGAACATGGTTATCACTGCCAGGGCAACTCTCGATACAGTGAACCTGAGGCTGGGAAAACAACTTCTTTCTGTCGAGCTATGGGTACGTATATTAGCGAGAGTCGTCATGAATAAATATAGCTGTTGACTTGGCTTTGCGTTTTGGAGGTACTTCCATGCAGTGAAGCATGTACCACTTGGAGCCACTGCTGCCTCGTGTGGGATCAGTGCTCGGCTCAGAAGAAGTACCCTACCTGCAAGCTAGTGCAAACTGGTCGACACTGTGCGTTCAAATCATTTTGATGCTTTGCTGGCATGGCAAAGAAGCAGATTTCCTCCCCTGTTTGAATTGCAGGTGACAAGTTCACATGTTCGTCGCCAGGCTCATCTGTCTGAAACAAGCTGCTGCCGCCTAGCACTGCCACGATTGGAAAGTGTTGAACTTTCGATACTCCTTTTGCTGCGTCCTGTAAGCGAATTCATGTGAGAGCAGCATGTTCTTTCCAGTTATTGTGCAGCATGTTCTTTCCAGCTATATATACGCAGAACCTTCCTCGACTCCCCAAACCAAACTGTTGAAGAGGGACGCTCAAGCACTTCAAATTAACAAAATTGTCCTTAAATGCTTGTGCTTTTATTTTGAATGTAACGGAATCTACAACGACAACAAGCGGGGTTTTCTGCCCTAGGGCTTTCGGCAGCATTTACTCGAGTTCCGCCACCAACATATGCAGTTTGTCAGGCAATCGATAAAATATAGAACGCACTAGGAGCTGCGAGAGTCCTTTGATCGGAACTGATTCTGCCTGAAGAGAACCGTCCAACCGCATCGCGGTTACGCTGTTGCTGAGCAGTGAACAACTGAAAACCTCGCCCTGTCGTGTCACCGAAATAGAACACACACTATGTATACACGATAGTGCGGCGATGCTTAGCAGGAGCCAGCGAAGCACTGGCATGGCGTAACCTTATACCGCAACACTACGCTACAGCCAGGCACGGCTGTTCTAAATAGAACAGCTTCGACGTACTTGTCCAGACTTTCAGAGACATATAGTGAAATTGTCTATGCCTTGACGTGCGCTCTCAGATGTTGCACGCCAATACGAGCACTCCACCGAGCAGGCCAAGGTGGGACAGCTCGAACCATAGACAAGGCAACGCGGTGCACACCAGTTCAGAACATGTATGTATATATCGACATTTTTACTCATAGAGCACAACCATGCACGCTACCGTGTCTCACATTTGAGTACAGAGTGCCACAACACCAAACCTCAGAGTCTATGTACGATGACTAACCCTGCAAGAGTACCCCGACTGATGCACCAATCCCAATATCTTCACCGCATCACACCATGACCTTGCAAGACGCAGTGGGATGGACAAGATGTCGCAGGACCATAACTCAGTGTGTGTCCTGCTGATCTCTAACACCGCTCCTAGGCAAGGATCCTTGGGCCTTGCATCTGTCAAGCACAGAAATTTTGACCTTCGCTCTCTGTAGTTCGGTCGACAGCAGATAAGTTGACTTAAGATTCCTGTGCATCCCGAGGACCCGTGGGGAGCACCAGGGAGATGGGCAGGAAACCAGACATCTGGGATCGCCAAAACACTTCCCTCTCGGAGAATGACAGGGGAGGTAATGTGCACTGTCTCCCACGCAAGGCTGCAGACATGGAGTTTGTACTCACCACAGGCACAGACAAGCTATGTTTAGCAGCCATCCCTTGGCAGTTCCCTGCACGACATCTCTACACGTGGCCCTGCAATCAAGCATCGCCCTGAAAAAACTGATGGCACTCGGAACAGTTCATGAAAGGTGCATACACCCCGCATACACAGAGAACCAGGCTCACTGAAAACACGGCAAAACGGCAACACAGCACGAAGACTATACACCTGTCCCATGCAAGGTGCTCAGCAGGCTATTCTATACCCGCTGCAATGCAGTGGAGCACAAGGCATTTGCACAGGCCATGCCAGTTCTTCGGCTCACCTTCGTTTACTCCTTGATGTCATCTTGAAACGCCTCCAACGTGTCTACCGCAACACCTAATAGGTCCATAAGAGCACCCGTCGCTGCCCTCAGCATTCGCAGCTGTCTGGCTTCGAATTTCACCTTCAGCTCTGAGCCTTCCACAGACATGGTTCGCTGCACCTCGCCTGGCCGCAGCTCAGGATCCACTACCAGAGCACTATGCACCAGTACGGCATGGCGAGGGCTGGCAAATTGGACCTTGAGCTCACTCTCGAACGGGCTCTCTGCCATCGTGCAGCCCTGCTCCCTCACAGTCACTGAATACTTACCGTAACCTCGCCGCAAGCTCTAGCTCTGGACCTGGATAAACCCGAAGATTTATATTCCTAGCGCCTTGAAGGTGCCTGAGAAGTGATGCTCAAGGCATACACCTATAATCACAGCAGGCAGCACGATGCTCTTTCGACTGATGCTGCGGCTCTGTACTGAGCGCTTGTGATGTGCACGGAGGGCATGCTCATTCCCTTGTATAGTTTCGAGTGCCTACTCAGCCAGCAGTACACACGGCGATGATTTGGTTTTTCTGAGTATTGGGTGAAATTGACGGCGTTGAACCAAGCGCATTGCTCGCTACGCAGGGCACCAATTAGAAGACGCCTTTGGCAGAGCACAAGCATGCTTGTGTCCTCTTGTAAATTTCACGCAGTATCGATACCTCGCACCTGCAGTCGTGAACTCTTGTGCTTGTCTCGCCATTCACAGGACTGGGATACATCCAGACGGTGTACTCGAATCCAGTAGTTAATATGGCATCAAATCTGTTGCGGAGTGCTTCAAGTACGCAAGTAGTGTCACGGGCTCTCGCTCCAGCTCGCCTCTTCCATTCTTCTCGCTCTTTGAACCACCAGGCGCAGCAACGCAGGTATGTCTGACACCAAAAGGCTGCAGATATTTCTGATAGAATATTTTGAAATGGTGGGCTGGAATGTGTGCGAACGCAGTCTGTGGTGATGCCTCCACGCCTGGTGTTGAAGTTGAACCACACAGCACAACCCTGAAGAGTGGGGCCTCTCTGACACCACATAGGAGGCCAGGCACGAGTGCACAGACATGTGCTTTGTGCTTTCAGCCCGTTTGCATTGTCTGAGGGAAAGACTGAACCCTCAGCAGTTGTTGCCATGCCAGTGGTGGTGTGGTGGTGATGTTGGGAGGGAGCAGGCCCATTTTTCAGTTTGCCAGAATCACGACCAGTTATACATTACAGCAAAAATAATGTACAGGAATGCGTCATCGCGTGCGTTGAAGACGGGCATTGTGGGTTTACCAAATGTTGGCAAGTCGACCTTGTTCAATGCAATCGTGAAGAATGGGCAAGCACAGGCCGCGAACTTCCCGTTTTGCACAATTGAACCCAACACCGGAATTGTTTCGGTACCTGATGGCCGTCTGGGCGTGCTTGCCGAGCTTTCCAAAGCTGCCAAAATCGTGCCAACGACCGTAGAGTTTGTAGACATTGCAGGGCTCGTGAAAGGCGCCAGCAAAGGAGAGGGCCTGGGTGCGCAGCCCCTCACTCTGTTGCGCCCTGCCCTGTGTTGAGGTCAGCCCCATAGTTGCAGCCACCAATGCACGTGGCACTGTTGCCGCTGCACAGGCCCTGCAGCATGCACCTCACCGACTGCGCTTGCAAAGCTGCAGCTGCGCACGCTGGCACAGCATCGTGCAGTGATGCTTCATGTTTCTGCCGTGCCATTTAGGTGAAGTTGGTGGTTGCTTGTCTATGAACAACGTTGCCTTGCTACATTGGCGCCGTGCAGGGGTGCCTGCACGCTTTCGTTCATGGGGGTCAACTAAGAATGAGGGGCATATTAGCAGGGTTCGCATACAAACAAGCAGCACACTTCTCAGGGTGTTCGACGATAATTTCGCATCACAGGCCCACCGATTTGGGATCATAAGAACAGAATCTGAACCATCCCCCGAAAACCGCGGAAATGCCGAAACAACACAAAAGTACTAAACTTTTTAAACTGTATGTGGTGCTTTTGAATGATTGGTGTGTTGCACGTTAGCAGCAGCATGGCATTGTTGAGATGAAGGTGTACACAGGCCCCGACAACCTAGCTAGTATCAATCAATGCTCTTATGCAGCCAATACACACTCGTGCCGCCTGCTATGCACAGCCTTGCCAATTCAGTTGTACACCTGCAACGCCTGTTGAAAGCAAAGTTGCCTTCACTGTGCAGTGTCTGCATGTGCATGCGGGCACATGCCTCCCAGTGTGCTGCCAGAGTCTTGCTTCTATACTTGCCTCGTCTAGCGGGAGCTTGCGAGAACATGTGGTAAAATTGTTGGTATCGCATGAGATCATCGGCGGCCACTACACTCGCGATGCGGAGTCTACCAAATACCAATCGGTGCTAGTAGCAGGTCTGAGTTCGGACCATGTTTCGTAAAGTATCATGATAATTTTAAGAACACGTTCTTGCAAGAAGAACTTAAGACCCGTGCGGGCACCCCTGGGTTCGCCCCCTCTCATTGCATTTTGAGCTTGCAACGCGGGGGCACTGCTGCTCCATGCATGCCATCGACAGCACCCTGACATGTAGAGGATGGGCCGTTGCAATATCCGAAGGCCGTGCGCGTACGTGTGCAGGCAACCAGTTCCTCGCCAACATCCGTGAATGCGACAGCATCGTTCAGGTGCCCCCCCTCCCCACTTGATCCAGGTAGACTCCACATGTTTCCCCTGAATCTATGGCGTATTGTCTTCTGATGGTCAAGGGTGCTTCCAACGATGGTACATGCCGCATACTCTGCCACAGAACACATTTGCGGGTGTGTGTGGAGGCCTGTAGCCATGTTTGTGTTCTGTGTCTAGGCGTGTTTCTTGCGAGTACCACAGGTAGCCGTGGTGGCAGCGCATGGGGAGAGCAGGGGGAAACTGCAGGCTGCGTGGCTGCAGGTGGTCCGTTGCTTTGAGGATGAGAACGTGGTGCATGTGAGCGGCGTGGTGGACCCGCTGGAAGACACGGACACCATCAACTTCGAGCTGGTGCTGGCAGATGTTGCGCAGGTCGAGAAGCGGCTGGAGAGGCTGAAGAAGGGGCGGGCAAAGTCCCCAGAGGAGAAGAGCCGGGAGGCGGCGGAGAAGGGCGCACTGGAGCAGATCTCCGCCGCTCTTGAAGATGGCAAGCCTGCCAGAAGCGCTGGGCTAGCTGACGATGACGTGGAGGCTGTCAAGCACCTGCAGCTGCTGACGCTGAAGCCTTTGATATACGCCGCGAATGTGGCGGAGGATGAGTTGGGCGACCCTGACTCCAATGTCCACGTGCAGGTGCGAGCTGCTAAGCATGCAGAGCTAGCAGGGTGCTCTGCCTGGTGCTTGCAAAGCACCTTGAACAGGCGGGTGGGCCATGCAGGCACTGCGCAAGGTTGCAGGGGAGCAAGGGTGTGATGTGATAGTGATGTCGGCGCAAGTGGAAGCGGAGCTGAACCAGCTAGAGGAGGACGAGGCGAAGGAGTACCTGGAAGCGCTGGGCGTGTCTGAAGGGGGCCTGGGGGCGCTGATAAAAGCGACGTACTCGCAACTGGGCTTGAGGACGTACTTCACATCCGGGGAGCAGGAGACCAGGGCGTGGACGTTCCGGCACGGCATGACTGCGCCAGGTGTGTCTGTCCGCTGCTCTCCACATGTTTGCAGCTTCTCTCGTGAGTATGGCGTGTTGTACTTGATCAGCAGTGATGATGACATGGATGAGATTGTGTGGCATGGTGCGGGGCAGCCAACATAGCCTCCAGTCGCTGCTGTGTGTGCTGGGGGTCATGATGCGTTGAATGAGCGTTTGGCATTTACACAGCGAGGAACCTATGCATGCAGAGTGTGCGGGGGTCATCCACACAGACTTTGAGAAGAAGTTCATCAGAGCGGAGACTGTCAGCTATGACGACTTTGTGCAGTGCAAGGGGCTGTCGGGGGCAAAGGAGAAGGGGCTGCTACGACTAGAGGGCAAGGAGTACGTTGTGTCAGAGGGCGACGTCATGCTGTTCCGAACTGGCGCGTAGCACATTACCAATGTAACATTCACCTGTCGAGCCATTTTTCAAGCACGCGTCTTGTGCTCTTGAATGTAAGTTTCGCATCTTGTGCTACAGCTGGGGAGGATACGAAATCCAATGTTGTCTTCCTACCAGGAATCCTGGATGCCTTAGCACAGAATACCCCAGAATACAGTGAGAGAGGCTATTCCACAGCAACAACTCACTCTAGCACGTAGTGTGAATGCACCACTTATCAGTGTGCATCGTTGCCATGTATATTCGAGCTTCTAGGAGTTGATGAGCCACGCCCATCTTGCATGCTCTGCGGCTCCATTGTGGCAGGCATTCTTGCAAGGCCGCTGATCAGCAGCCTCACTACAGCCGCGTTTACGCCTTCTTAGCTCGCTTTCCTTTCTTTGCCCCATATTTGGCCTCCAGCGCGCTTATCATGGGGTCCATTGAACTCACTCTCTGCACCTGGTCATAGTCAGCATGCGTAGTTTGCATCACTGCAGGTCGCGTGTGCGCGCTGGGGGACGGGGGGCTCAGTCTGAGGGCCCGGAGCCTGAGGCTCTACTATGTGTAGAAACCACAGTGGAACTTTCGGTTGATGTATCCTATTTTACGTTGGCCTGACACTACAGGGACTGACAGTCTCAGGCTCTAACATGTGGCATGGCTTGACGGCCGCAGCATCAAGTCAGGCGTTGCATGTCGCTGAGATCAGCTGCTCGCACCCGCTTTTGAATGGCGGCCACCAGGTCAGAGCTCGGGCCAGCGCTCGAACATGCTTTGCTGCTCTTCACTGGCTTCAGAGGGTCTTCTGGCCTCTTCTTTTTCTCCACCTTCTTCCGCCACTGCTTGTACGCGCTGTGGCCCTGCACCTTGTCTGCTTCGATCGCAGAATCTATCGAGTCCATGAATCTGTGGCTGTCCAAGTTCACATCGGAGCAGGGCAGGTACTCGAACACGTTGTTCATGTTGCCCTTGAACCTCGTGTACAGCTCCAGCATCTCCTGCTCCTCTGCCTTGGACCCTCGGAACTCATTGTGGTAGCTGTCCAGCTTGTCATCCGTGATCTGCATGCACAGAGCTGCTCTGATGGGCGCCGCCAAACCAGGCAGGCACTGCTGAGGGCCCCTGTCGCCCGCAGGCCCGCAGGACTACACAGCCCCGCAGTCCCACTGGCGCCTGTTTTCTTGGATGTCGCAAGGGCGCAAGGGGAAGCTGGCGGCTGCACACGGATTGCATGCTGCATGCACCCCGGGCAGCTGGTCAGTGTCTCGGTGGTGCGCTCAGGAGGGTGGGCTGATGCTAGAGCAGCACGATACAACCGGCACGAAGGGCACATGCAGGAAGATACTGATCTGATACATGTTCTCACAGGCGTTAGGCGGGAACCGGTGCAACCAAGTACGCAAAGTGAGGAATAGAAAACCACCTCCTCCAGCTGGGACTTGATGAACTCGTACAAGGATTTGAACTCTTCAGATGTAAATTCTTCCGCATCTCTTAAACTCCCTGTCTGGTCATATTTCTTCCTTCTGCACAACATCAGCAGCCTCTCGGCCTTACCACGTTCATATGAAGAGTACGTGTGTGCTATTGCGTGTGGGGCACGATGCAGCAGCAGCAGCGGCAGTCGCACTTCTCTGGGTCTGACAGCACGCTGTACACCCTCTGAAGGCGTTGGAATTGCTCGCGTGCGTCGGGGGCAGAATTTTTGTCTGGATGGAACACCAGTGCTAGCTTCCTGTAAGATTTCTTGATTTCATCCTGCACCACCCCAGGTTCTGGTCACTGCACACCCGCCAGGATCAAAATCTGTCCCTTTGGAGCTGCCTTGGACAGCCTGCCATGTTTCTGTCAGCCAATCTAGTGGTTGTATGCCACTGTGGCAACAGTTCGGAGTGTTTTGTCATAGAGCAACACTGTTGTAAACAGACTATGTGTGCTTCAATTTTGTACAGCTGGAAACCCACACTTGACTTGCATCTTTATCCACATCCAGCACCTGCACAATCATGGTTCAACGAAGTGACTGACCATTTCAGAGAGGCTCAGAAGGACAGACGTGGTGAGCAGGATAGTCAACAGCTTGAGTTGCCCTGGATGGCAACAACCAATCCACTGTTCAATGCAGCAGTCAGAGCATACACATTACTGGTATAGCAAGCTTCACATATTCACAGTTAGTGGCAGATTCCCGCTGCCTACAATCTCGGGGCGTGACTTCCTACCAAACACAGAATGTGCACCCACCTTGTACAGAGACTCTTCAGACATCACTTTGTGGAGATTGTGTTCGGTTTCAGGCGTCTGCTGTTAATGCCATCGATACCTGAGCACAGAATTTTAAACGAAAGCAGACGAAACATGCAGACGTTCTGTTAGATGATGTTCTGCCATGTGACAATAACGACACGATCACAAACTGTGGGGAAGAATGATTCTATGACAGCGTCTCGTTGCACGCGCGGCCGAAACATTGCACAAGATCAGTCCGGCATGCACCCCCGCAGGGCCCCGGGGGATAAATTTGACAAGAACCGATAGCGGCTGACTGCATCGAACGATGCATAATGCTCGATTGTGTGTAGGAACGTAGCAGCACGATGGCGCAAAAAGGGAGCTTCAGCACAATCTCTGAAGTCCTCCAAACTGGGCAACGTGTCAGTGTTCACAGCGAAGTAACAGGGATGCAACACACCAACCAATGGCATGAAAATGCACCTTTGATGCTCAACATGAAGGCACAGTCTGAGCGTTGGCATCACTACACAAACTGCGAAGTACAACATCAATATCGCTTCGGTGGGGGGCCCCTGTCTGGCCGATACGGCCCTCTATCACCCATTCTATCTCCACCAGGTCGCCCATATTGCCTGTTGTCGCGGCCCCTGTCCCGGTCCCGCCCTGGTGGCCCACCTCTGTCTCCTCTGTTCGGAACAAGGATGGCTACGTCCATGAAGTCGCCCGTCTGGAACTTCAGCTGTTTCAGAGTTTTGCTGTCATCTTCTCCTTCTTGCGATGAGTGCACTGTCCCGAGCTGCATGCACTACTTGGTTCAGCTGGTGCCTGTGCAACAGCTGCTAAGATTGCAGGAACAGAAAAGAGTTCTTCAAACACCTGCCAGAAATCAGATCACAGATCTAGTATTCATTGTGAGGTTATTCGAAACGGGGAAGGCACACCACTTTCATGACATTGATGCCCCTTTTGTCTGGATAAACAAGAGAAAACTCCATCGTTGCGTCCTTACCCCGTGCACTCGACTGTGTCTGTTTGACCAATTCAGCAAGTTCCCGAAGATCCGCGTCCATCCAGGTGTGTATGGAAAGCTCATTGTCAGGAAACATGTTCTGCCTGTACTCTGACACCCTATTGTGGCCCCCAGTCTTCGCAAACATCCTGAGAAGCAGCGGACATCTCTGCATCCAGAGTGCGCGATGTTATTTGCAGAAGAAGCGCAGGGGTCGTGATGCACAAGCAGCGGAGGGGCCCCACAGACGATCACTTGCTCTTGGACCATATCAGTGTGTCATACTCCAGACTTTAGAGGTAAGAAAAAAGAGCCATACCTTCGTCCGATCTATTGTTTCAACAGTGACTGTGGACGCAACAGCAACGGGAGGGGGCGGAGGCTCGGTCACATCGGTCCTGTCCCTAGTGCCCGGACGGTCAGAGGTCATACTCGCCTACCTGCAGAGGCCCTGGGTCTTGAAAACCACTTGCTGCCGATGAACTATTGGTATTCTTTGGTACTGGGCAACGTGCTGTCAATGCCCGATGTGTCGTAGTGTCGTGTACGAGCGAGCGTTTCGAAGAAGCTATGCAGTCAGGAAACATGAGGAAGCATAGTATAGTGAATGCAATGGCACCTCTGTGCTCGCAAGGGCTCGGCAAGGTGTTTGAAGGCTGGGCTATAGCCAGCGAGTGGCTAGGGACAATATCCATGCAAACGCTTGTAGGGTTGTGTCTCAGAGTAACAGAGATATGTGTGCTGCCTTGCGCGTTCATGCGGCGGGCTTACCTCATATTGCCATCTGAGAATTCGTATGCGTTTACAATATTTCTCCTGTGGTTTGTGAGTTGCGCTTACAAAGTACGCAGTATGAGGGGCGTCGTTAGATGGCATGCGCACAAAAGCTCCGACTGCTTGCTAGCTCGGCCAGCGTTTACCAGCTTGATACGCCATGACAAGTCACAATATCACATCTGTCAAAGAGCGTGTATTGTGTCTCCCGTTGCCTGCCTAGCGAGCTCAGCTGCAAGTGTCGAGTGTGCAGAGGCACATGCGCACGAAGCGCCGCAGAGCGATATCTGGGAGCTGGACTTCTGCTCTCGGCCATTGCTTGATGTCAGAGGTAAGAAAGTGTGGGAGCTCTTGATTTGTGATCCGTCGGGCAAGTGGATGTTCTCGAGGTACTTCCCAAACAACAAGATCAACAGCACAGAGCTCAAAGCAGCAGTGAAGGACATACTCTCAGAGAATGGGGCCCAAAAGCCCTCTCGAGTTCTGTTCTTCCGGGGGCAAATGAGCACCATCATCACACGTGCGTTTGAGGACATGGACATCCAAGCCCTTCCCAGCAGGCGCTGCTTTGCACTGCTCAATCTGCTCGAAGACCGTCTTGAGAGGGTGTACAAAGTGGATGAGCGCTATTCAGACAAGGCTGGGACCATGTTCCAGCTTGATCTTGCCCCCCCTATGGACATCGCGGACGCCCTTCGTGGTGAGCAGTGGGCATTCGTGCAGCTCCCTCTGTCTGCCCTCATGCAAGAGACCAAATCAGTCGAGGAAAAGCGCTGTTTTGGTGCTGTAGTTCCTCGGATCGATGAACTCGGGCTCAGCGAAGACACCAACATTCCAGGCGTTGCGGTGTTCAGCAAGCGTGCTGTGCCCCTTGCAGCTTGGACCAATGGCCTTGAGCTCGCCTGCCTCAAGGCAGATGGCGACCGCGCATGTTTATTACTTGAAACTGGGGTGCGGGACAGGTACAGATATGGGGCGTGGAGGCGCTCCCGGGAGGCTTCTGCTGAGGCCAGCAGTTGGGAGGCCGCAAAGGAGGGAAGCAAAGGGTTGCATTTCCTTGCTGTGCAGACTGACCCAGATGCACCAGAGTGTTCAGGGCTGTGGCTGCTGCGGGAGACAGCACCTCCGGTTGTTTGAGGGGACAGAATACAGCAGAGTCAGTGTGTCCATGTTTGTTGGATGTAAAGCTGTAGCAGTAGCGGCGGCTCACTGATTTGCGCCATGTTCTGAACCACGCCGACTGCGCTCATCACACTGCAACACTATGTTGTGGCAACTTGTCAGACTGAAGCGCTTCTGAACATGCAAGCCACTGGCAGCTGTCGGCAGTCATTTGACTCTTCAACTGACGCATGCATGTGCCACATGTGGCCACGGTACATCACTCGATACTCGCCAACAACAGTCTCCGCACTCGCCTGCGTCCTGCTGGGCCCCAAGGGGTTCGTGGTGGACAGAACAATCAGAAATAGTGTATTCTTCAGACAACGCATCTGCACGGGTTTCTGCTGCGCAACATGTCACAGGCTATAAGTGGTGTTTTCTTGGAAAGGTGCGATGCGTGTGCGAGCTCGCTAGATGAAGTCGGTTCAAATTCTGTAATCTTATAAGCTTACCACGCTGCAGCGATAATCCGACACTGGAGTTCATCAAGTGGCTCGACGAGAAACAGCCTTCCAAGTGAGTCCACCAGTCCTGATCACAACACTATTCTTGCAACCATGGCATTTATGCCAGATTTGAGCTGCCACCCAGGCCCACAGGTGGAAAATACGCTGAGGGGGTGAAGTAACCATATTGTGTTGTTTGCAGCAGCAAGTTCGTCATTGCTTTCTTGAGCAACACAGCACTCTTTATCAAGCAGAGCCGCGAGGAGTTTGTTCGTGATGAGGTAACAAAGTGGCAGCGGTCCAACACATACGAGGACAAGACTGAACTGATCAGAGGTTAGGAGGATTCGGATGATAGCAAATTGCATGCTGCATCAGTCCTAGGCTCAAGATTGCTGAAATTATGACACATCAAGAAGTAGTTTCGATTCTGGAAGGGCTGCTCCGAGCAGCTGCTGAACGGGCAACTGCATACTCGGAGCTGGCTTCTGGTGTGCATCTTCTTCACACCCCCAGCGTCAGGGACGTGGAACGTGTCACATGCTGACCCTGCACATTCCAAACACACCCCAGCGTCTGTGGTATGATTTGTGCAACAGCGAGTGCTGTGTCCAGTTGTACCTGCCGCCAAACACAGGGTTCGGTTTTCCTGCAACATGCGTTGGATGGATTGCACCGCAAAGTACAGCTACTGTCTTGCAAACGGTATGGTGTACCGTGCTGAAGGCAAACTGTGTGACGTATACAGCATTCAAGGAGATGTGCCAGCTCAAGTACGACAAAGTGTACATGGAGGCGTTTCCACAGCTCACAAAGAAGTTCAACAGTATTTCCGAAACTGTGCGAGCCTATGAGAAGCAGCTGGTTGCCCTGGGCCATGACGACCTGGCAGCAACTGTACGAAACATTCAGGAGCATGAACGGTGCAAGCTGCAGACGACGCTGCGTATCCATGCCTTACGCAAAGACTACTCCTTTCGTGCTCTGGACTTCCAGCACTCGTCACCTGATAGCTGGAGCGTGGCACCAGGCCAAGGTATGCTGTTTGCTCTTGCAGGAATCACAGTGTGGAAGCACCGTGGGCACACGGGCAGAGGTTGGTGTTTGGATGGATGGATTGTGTGAAGATTGCGTCACTGTTTCTCGAAGAACTGAACTTTTCTTCTGCATGTACGTAAAAGGCAGTTCATGAGTAGGAAGCTAATGTTTGTGCTGGTGCAACAAATCTTCGTGCAATCCTACAGCAGTGGCGTGTGTGACAGGCAGCAACCTGCCGTGCAAACTGCAGCTCCGCCTGCAGAGAATGAAGGGGCCTTGGCAGTGCAACACACGCATGATCATACTGACAACGGAGCAGTGCCTCAGTGCTGCTGCAAAGTGAGGCCGCCAGCCAGCATCTCGCAGTTTGAAGGCACCCGAGAGGAGTTTCAGTCTGCCTGCAACGAGGCTACAAAGACACTAGAACTTTCTATTAATGAGATCAACGAACAGCTTGCTGATATTTCTTGCGAGTTATCTGCGTTACGAGAAAACGATCTCCCAGGAAATGCTGTGGAAGCTTGAGTTGTCGTTCCTTGTGCACGGGGCCCCCTGTCATGTTTCTGTGCCCTGCTGCAAGTGCCCAGTTTGCTAGATTACTCTGCACTGGATGTGTGTCAAGGTTGGTTTCTGGGTGTCAAGTTGAGGCATGGTTGGTGCTCTGGTGTGATGACCAGATGCATGGAGAAGATCACCATATGGTGATCTTCTCCAGTTGGAATCAGTATCCCTGTGGCAGTGCCTTTCAGGCCGTAGCATTTTCGTACTCTATTTTGTCATGCATTCTTAGCTTGCTGAAGCAGCCGCGACGGCAGCTTGCTCTGCAGTTCTGCAGATTTTCAGGTTCAAAGGCACGCAGCTAGTTTGCAACATGCGAACCTTGTGCACACCTTTCGATCATGGCATGGGAGGCATCCCCGCAGCTCACTATCCATCGCAGCCCCTTTTTCTGAGGTTTTAGCGTACAAATTCAATGTCTTGGTGCCCTATGACCCTTGGATTTTGACAGATGCTTCTCGACCGTTGCGATCTGTGTGCCTTAAGAGATGCAAAATCCCACAGGGTGTCACGCAACAAAGTTGCCTGCCAGACTTCTACTTTCCTGAAGCCAGTAGGGCAGAAACACCATGCACGTTTCATGCTTGCACAGCCTCACCCACCCCACAAACGGACTAGCACTGGCCTGCCAGCGATCTAGTGACAGCACTGCACATGCTCGCCCATCGCTGGAAGCGGGTCGATGCACTGGTCAGCACCTGCCGCTGGTGTTCGGCGATGCTCTGGAAAGCCGTGGCAGTCTGCTTCTCATTTGCCATCATCTCCAGGATCCTTCGGCTCCGCTGACTGACCCCCAGTGTTGGCCCCCATACATCGTTGCGAACAACCCTGCATTCCGCAATGCTCTTGACCAGATCCACGCATATTTTCTTCACTGAGCCACAGATGCACTCAATTCCCAAGAGGGCAGCATCAGCAGCGGGGCTCCCTTTGCCCTTCACCACCCCGACGCCATGCCGCAGCTGCGCCACGAAGCAAACGCACAGCGCCACCAGCAGCGGCACCTCATGCTCAGCAAGCAGCTGCACGCAGTGCAGAGTTGCACCGTCAATCAGCAGAACACCAGCCTCATCCCCCTCCTGCTGTGACGGCGCCGCGGCGCCCGCCTTCAGGCCCCCCTGGACCTTGAGGGTGATGGTGGCCAGAACATCGCCCAGCATCACGACGCTGTGCTCTGCGTGTGCGCCAGCCACGCCCACCCCCGCCCCCTCCAGATCGCTCTGCCCCTCGCACGCTCCCTGCCCGTCCAGGCTGGTACCGTTTGAAGCCGCGTCAGCACCTTGCTTCGCCGCGTACTCGTTCAGCGCCAGCGAGTGCAGATCGACCCCCCAGGCCAGCACCATCACAGTCAAGTTCTGCAGCAGCACAGAAGCCACGTGAGGCGGCCTCTTGTCCCCCACAGTGCCCGCGCCCGCCGGCGCACGGCCCACGGTGCCGTGGAGGTAGCTGCGGGCCACCGACCAGTCCTGGCAGGCATGCCACTCGCTGAGCGTCACGCCTGAGATGCCTGCAGCTTCTGACAGAGCGCGCAGCTGCTCCTGGACGGTGGCCCTCGTGAGCGGCGCAGCAGCTGGCACCGCAGGCTTGCTAGCAGACTTGCTGCGCAGGATGATGTTGGCCCTCAGTATGAGCTGGCAGGAGCGGAACTCCACTGCGCGCGCCCTCCTCTCGCGCCATGCACGCGCTTCAAGCATGTCTGACGTGGACGCACAGGGAAGTGTCCACCAGGGTACTGTGACTTCAGCGTCAGCGGTGGGGCTGCCCCGGGCCGACTCCTGCCACCATTCCAGAGCACCGTGAACACTGCACATGCATGCCCGACATGATGGAGCCGCCGCACTCGCGTGCACATGGATTGTACATGGCCATGCATACTGAATGTGTCACACGCGCTGCTCCTGCAGGCTGCCGACAGACTGATACAAGTTGTATCATACAGCATCCAGCTGTGGGCAACGTAAGGGGGGGCGCTGGTGGAGGGCAGTGTGGCATTGAGCCCCTCCCCCACAACCCCCTCCCCCACAAAGCGCACACCCTTGAAGCAATGCAGAGCACATGCATTGGCGCACACCTGACGCAGGCCAGAGGCGGCAGCCACTGGGGGAGCATGGAGAGGTCGTCATTCACAGCACACTGCAGAGCAGAGTCCATGTGGAGGAACTCCTCGTCCTCCGCGACCACGTGCGCCACGCGCTGCACGATGTCGTCCGCGGCCTGCTGCAGCTTGGTGGTGGCGGAGAGGCCGTCAGTGAGCGCCTCACGCAGCAGCAGCAGGCCGTGCTCGCAGTCCGCCTCGAGGTACGTGCGCGAGGCCGCCTCCCGCCTGCGAAACGCGAGAAACTCCGGCACCTTGCTGTACGTGCCACTTGTGTAGCATTCCGTGATCGCCTCTACTATAGCCCCCTCGCAGTCGCTCCGTACCCGCCGCACCTGCAGCGAGCTTTTGTTGGTTGCTACTGCGCTTGTGTCGGTTCCAAGCTGCTGATCGATCGAGGTCCAAGACCACGAAGAACTTGACAACGGTTCCGAAGACATGGAGACAGCTATCTTCCTGGACCAGAAAGCCAGTGATTTTCGTTTGACCCGACGAGAAAACCCACTGCATCCCAATCGAACACTGCAGAAACTCCTCAAATGCCGGCGCCTGCGCCTGCTGGAGCACATCCAGCCCGCCTGAACCACTGCACATCTGGGGACAGATGTGCAGGGGTCAGTGCCGCTGGGCTGGACATGTTCCAGTAGCGGCCAGCAACCCGACAGGAAGCGCCAGCATGGCCTGCCAGCACAGTGTCTGCAGCACCGGCACACAGAGGGCAGAGGTGGGCGGCGCACGGATGAGAGGTAGCGGCCGTGCTTCTCGGAGCCGCACTGCGCGATGGCGGGCAGCACGTGGTGCGACAGAGAGTCCAGCTGCACCTGCCGCACACTCAGCGCATGGAACTCCGCGAGCGCTGCATCCGCATTCCCCAGCAGCCACTGCAGACCCGCTAATGACAGCCTCAGAGCTGCAGAGAAGGGCCTCTGCTTGACTGCGAGCATCAGTTGCACCACCGCCTGCACACCGCCCCCGCTGCCTGTCACGGCACCTGCGCACAGGCACAAGCGGCCACATCATGTGTGTCACTAAGCCGAGTGTTTTGTAGTACTTGTGATGTGCAGGGTGAGCCAAGCACCATCGCCGTTGCTTGCACTCCTCTGCACGAACATCCCAAGTGAACTGAGCAAAGGTCCTGGTGTAGAGGGGCGGGCAGCAGGGCAGGGCAGGCATGAGGCCATCGGCACCACAACACATAGAGCGTGGCACTGGCAGGCTGCCCCGCAGTCGCAGCATGGTGCAGCATTCAGGCACTCTACACATGCTGGCGCTGCGGGGCACCTCCTCAGCGACGTCAAATCACAGCAGCCCCTCGCAGCCCCTCGGCCGCGCGCTGTTTGATCGGCGGCCGCGGCTGTGCCCATTTCTGCTGCGCTGCGAGCTTGCCCCATGTTGCCCATCATCGACAACGTGCACACAGCTGCAGCGCCATGCAGGCTGCATACCTGCGCTATGTATGAGGTCTTTCCACTGAGGCGGAACGCAGTCATGCATGCGATGACGGCCTGCTCCGCCGCCTGCTCCCCCACCAGCGTCTCGCGCTCGTCGCAGGCCGCCATGGCTGGCATCCACTGCACAAAGAGCTGCATGCATGCATGTGCATGGTCCGCTGCCTCAGCAGCAGACGTACACGTGGGGTGGCCCAGGTGCCTCTCCAGCCGCAGGCACGATGCCACTGCCTGAATGCCCTCCATCTTCCAGCCGCCAGACGCAGATGCCTGCAGACGTTGCGCAGATTGCTCCCAACGTTTACTCTGGCAACAACCCTTTGTTGCTGCTCCCATGCGGGCTGGCACGCCTCCCATGTTGTGGCACGCACACTCTGTGGGAGCATAGAGGTGAGTGCAGGCCCCACACGAATGGCTATGCAGCATGCCAACATGGATGCACTGTGTTGAGCGGTGATGAGGTCAGCTGTATGTACAAAGGATGGGGGGGGAGGGGGGGTTGAGAGGGGCACACCTCAGATGCGAGCGCGCGCCGCTCCTCGCTAAGCGCCGCCGCTAGCCACACTGCCGACTCGCGCGGCAGAGCTACAGCATACTTGCGGAGGTCCTGTGGCACCACTAGCTTGCTGCGGAAGCGCTTGAAGTACGCGAGCATGGCTGCTGCCAGCACGGCCGCAGAGTCCACATGCAGCCGGTAGCGCCTCCATGCCACGTCCACGCGCGCGAGGTACGGGCCCCGCAGAAGCCCTGTCTGCTTTGAGTCGTACTTTCCAGCCTCGACCTGCTCCATCATGCTACTCAGGTGGCTCATGGCGAACTCTGCTTTGCACAGAGCGCCGGGCAGAGCACTACAGGCCCGCCCTGCCACTTCTTGCATGGCAGCAATGCATGCTGTGCTGCTGAATCTCGTGTATGACTGTGATCAATGCATGATGTGCTCCACAACAGAGGCAAGATTCGCATGAGAGCAGCTGCTCTGAGAGCCTCACCTGATCGATTACCGAGGATACGAAAGCGTCCAGCTCTGCACATGCCTCCCTGTAGCTGCCCTCAGAGGCTGCTGCACCCGACTGCATTGATTCCCAATGCTTGGAGTCTTTCAGCACCTCCTCTAGCTTTCCAAAGCCCCCTTGAACGGTGATGAGTCCTTCTGCAGCCTGATCGAACGGTACAGCAGTGGAAGGCAAACAGCACGAGAAGAGCAACATGAAGCCTGCCCAGTCGTCTGGATTGAGGCTGTACAAGCTCTCCTTCAGCAGATCCTTTGCTTTCTCCAGATCCTTTGAAACTATTGCTGTTTGCGCCTGCACGGATATCGAACTTCATCTTCCTGACCTATTGACTGATGCCCGTTAATGTAATTGATGGTTCAAACATCAGCCAAGAAACGTTCCCCACATCACAGAAAGACAATGATGTTGCTTTAACGGAGAAGCGAGCACAGGTGGCCTCAGAGCAGAGTGGCAGACCTTGAGGCGCAACAGCTCATGAGGAATCTGCACAGCACCAGCACAAGGCCCCTCGAGCAGCTCCATGCACTCTTCGAATCTACCCTGCGCGAAAAGAACGTCTGTGTACACGAGAACGCCCTCGTAGGACATGACCTCCTCCCGTTTCAAATGCTTGCTCATGACCCCTGCTGCCAACTTCAGAAGCATCTCCAGTGACATGCCAGTCCCAGCAGCAGCCCCAGAACGTGTACGTTCAGCTTGAGTTAACATGCTACATACAACCCAAAATGTTTGAAGCTCCCCTGGTACAGCTTTGCTGATCTTCATTGCTAGCTGTTGCTGCTCCAGTACGTTGCCAACACGTACATGTGCCAGGAACAATTCCTGCACAAACATCTTCACCGAGCTGAAGATCGAGGGTGAGGAAGTAACCTGCGCTTCATGTGGGAGCCACTCTGGAGGTTGAAGTTGGATAGTCATGCTTCAGGGACAATTAAAGACAGCTCAGCCAAAGAAAGAGAATAAAAAATCACCTGTACAAGGCCTAAATCTTGTGGCTGCGCTGCAGAAGCACCCTTGTATAACTGCAGAAGAACGTCATACTCCCCCAAACCTCGCAGCAGAGTGGAGCAATGATGCAAGACCTCATCATCCGCTGTACCTGAGGCAATTATGCCTTCAACGAGCCCAAGAGCGTCGTGAACATTGCCCAGGCGTTCATAGGCCAGTGCTTTTAGCACATTGAACAGATTGTGGTTGGGATGCTTGCTCAGCGCTTGGTTGCATTGCTTGATACTGCCCTGAACACCGTCATATGAAAGCTCAGTATTGAAACCGTCCTTGCAGATGTCAGCTAGCGCATGCCAGTGAAGAAACTGGTGCAAAGTGCGCTGTGAATGCGGCGGCACATGTTGACCGCTGCATGTAGTTCTATCTGGATTCTTAGGAGTGGCAACACACCCGGTAATCGCCTCGATTAAGACTGTCGTATATTGGTCGCGACTTGCGCTCAATTACCGCAGTGCTGGACTGTGCTTTGGGCATGTTGGGCCCGCCTCTTTTGATCAGCCACCCTTGGGTTTCACATCATAGTTGTCGGGCGGGTCGCTCATTCGTCTGTTTCAGAATACACGTTGTTATTTGTTGTCGGTCACGGCGTCTACTGTGCTGTTACCAGAATAACAAACGACACCGTATTCCTTCGATTTCCTTCCACTTCCGGTTCCCACGAGTCTTCTTCATGATGGGATGGTTTTTATCCCTTTCTCGCAATCTTCGACGGTGGAAATATGCTCACAGAACGAGTTCCAGCGGGGCTGCACCATACAAATTTAACCCGGGTTCCTGGACTCAGGTGCATGCGCATTGATCAGACTTTAACTAGATGCCACGCGCCAACCTTTGTAGGATGGCCAAATGCAGCACCAGATGTTGCTGTAAGTACGAGCGGGCCAGGGTTCATGACATACATGTCTGTTCTCCAGATCTATAGGTCTAAGTAGACTCGTCAACTGCATTGGTCAGTGCATGCGCAGCGTGAGCTATTAGCTTGATTACGGACACATAACACTGTATATGACGGAAATTCATCTTTACAACGATTTGTGTGCATATTAATTGACAGCGCTGTGCCAGTTCCTACGTATACTGCCAGTTCCTACGTGTGCGCACTGTGAACACTCGCCGCAACCTTGCGATTTCGTTTCAGACCCTGTAGCCGCAGACTTACAATACGTGTACAGCTTTTAAGTGCTCCGTAACTGTACGGAGCATGTATGCTATGCTACGCTTCATGATCCTTGCGTGGTGGAATCACGAAAGCTCCAGAGGAATGGAGAAAAGTCTGGTAGTTTCTGGAAGCTTCCACCAAACTTGGCAAGCGCACTAAGGCAAACCGCTCATGCTCCACCCGTAGGGGTATATAAGGTGCGTACAGCTACAGATTGCTCACAACATTGTTGTTGAGTTCATGAGACATTCAATCTTGCGACAACATAGATCTACATTCTACTGACAGCGTTCGAAACCAAGAGACGCTGTGATAGCCAGTTCAGTATGGTGCTTGATCCTCAAAAATGGTCATCGAAGCTTCAAGCAGCATGGGCGTCAGCGAGGGATCTCGCTATCGAGCTGCAGCATGCCGAGACTACATGCCTGCACTTGGCTGTGGCACTTGCCAACGACAACGAAGGCATCTTGAAGCAGGTACGGAGCCTGTGCGTGTTCCAGATTCCGATAATTCTATGTAAGCCCTCCTGTGTCCTTGGTGCCCTGTTTTCTAAGCAATGCCAACACGCGGAGCACTGAAAACATTGATTCGTCTCAACTCGTCTCAACGACCTCAGACTATCACAGCCATTCTCAGTGGTTACTCATATGCTGCAACCGCTACGTTACATCTATAGGCATGAATAAACTCACTTATTGATGGCCTCACAGACTGCACTTCTGTCCTTCACTGAACAAAAACATATGCAGCATCTGTGAGATACATTGCAGAAGCTTACTGGCCTATTTTTTGTTCAGGTATGCTTGTCTGCTGCAAGCGAGGACGCGTACCGCTCCATTGTAAGGGTACTGCACTCAAGAGTGAATCACTTACCCAAGATCGAGCCCGCACCAATGGAAGCAAACCCCAGCCGGGACTTGATCAAGCTCCTCACTGCTGCAACAAAAGAGCAGAAGAAACGGAGTGAGGCGTACCTCGGAGTCGATCTGCTGCTGGGCCTGCTGCTGGACCACGTACGCTGCTCCACCTGCCTCCACGACACCTTGCATGTGGTACCCATGGTGCTACCGAAACTGCATCTGCCAACTCGCACATCCGAACCTCCCTGTTGTATCAGCAATTCTCTAACAAGTTATGAAAAGATTGTAACATGCAGAAGGACATGAATATCTGGGCGGATGTCGGTGTCCCCAAGGCGCAGCTGCAGGCAGCCCTGGCGTCCCTGTCGAGCAACATCACCAACAACACCGACTCCTCAGACGCAACATTCGAGGCCCTCCTAAAGTATGGCACCGACCTCACCGCCGCGGCGCCCACGCTCGACCCTGTGATAGGCCGCGACGACGAGATCCGCAGAGTCATCCGCATCCTCTCTCGCCGCACCAAGAACAACCCCATTCTGGTGGGGGAGCCAGGAGTCGGCAAGACCGCCATTGCAGAGGGCCTCGCGCAGCGCATCGCCAAGGGCGACGTGCCGCAGAGCCTCGCGCAGTGCCGCCTGATCAGCCTCGACATGGGTGCGCTGGTGGCAGGGGCCAAGTTCAGGGGCGAGTTTGAGGAGCGCCTCAAGGCGGTGCTGGCTGAAGCCTGCAAGGCGGAGGGCAAGGTGTGCCTGTTCATCGATGAGATGCATCTGGTGCTGGGCGCTGGCCGCACTGATGGTGCTATGGACGCTGCAAACTTGCTGAAGCCGATGCTGGCCCGAGGGCAGCTGCGGTGCATTGGTGCAACCACCCTGGCAGAGTTCCGGCAGCACATTGAAAGATGCCGCGTTTGAGCGGCGGTTTCAGCAGGTGGCCGTGGGCGAGCCCAGTGTGGCAGACTCCATCCAGATGCTGCGGGGCCTGAAGATGAAGTATGAGTCGCATCACGGGGTGGTGATCTCGGACCGCGCCATCGTGGCCGCCGCCACACTGGCAGACCGCTACATCCAGAGCCGCTTCCTGCCCGACAAGGCCATCGATCTCCTGGTGCGTTGCTCCTTGAATTATCTTTGCGTGCGCATGGTGTGTACGTGGTGAATTGAGGTTCTGTAGCAGCAGCCTGGGCCGTGCAGTGGCTGCCACTGTTGGTCTCGGCCCCGTGCTTGACAAACAGGGTGCCCATGTGCAGGACGAAGCTTGCAGCAGCATCAGGGTGCAGCTGGACTCGATGCCGGAGGAGATGGACGCCATGCAGCGGCAGATCACGCGCCTGCAAGTGGAGGAGCAGGCGCTCAAGAAGGAGAAGAAGAAGGACTCGCAGCTGTCCGCCCGCTTAGACGCTGTGCAGCAGGACCTGTCAGCGTTGCAGGAGCGCCTGCAGCCACTGCGCCTGCGCTACAACGCGGAGCATGCGCGCATGCTGGAGCTGCGCGACCTGCAGACCAAGCGCGAGAAGCTGCGGCAGGATGTCGAGGTCGCCAAGCAGCGCTCGGACCTTGCGCGCATTGCCGACCTTGTGCATGGGGCCATCCCAGAGGTGGACGCGCGCCTGCGGGACATCCGATCCTCCATGCCTGCAGACCCCATGCTCACTGAGAACATCGGAGAGGCGGAGATTGCTGCAGTGGTGAGCAGATGGACCGGCATTCCAGTGGACAGGCTGCAGAAGACCGAGGCCGCCAAGCTGCTGGGCCTGGAGGATGAGCTGCACAAGCGTGTTGTGGGGCAGGCCGCCGCCGTGAGCGCAGTGGCCAGCGCCGTCATGCGCAGCCGCGCCGGCCTCGCTGCCAGCGAACGTGGCTCTTCGTTCCTGTTCCTTGGGCCCACTGGTGCGCTCCCTCGTGGCTGTCTTGCTCAGTTGCTGCAGAGGGATAGAGAGGCAGCTGTCAGTCCCAAGGCAGAGGTGTCCATGGCCACAGGCGGAGCCTGCCTCGTGCTTGTGTACCGCCTGTAGATCAGAAATGTCCTCCAGCTCAAGTGCTTGACCATTGGATGCATGATGTCTGTGTGTGTGTGTGGTGCTTCATCGTGTCACAAAGCCGCATGCATGCCTTATAACAGCAGGGGTGAACAGGCTGCTCACGCGCTGTTGCTGATGCAGGTGTTGGCAAGACGGAGCTGGCCAAGGCGCTCGCAGCACTGCTGTTTGACGACGAGCGCATGATTGTGAGGCTGGACATGAGCGAGTACATGGAGAAGCACTCCGTGGCGAGGCTGATAGGCGCACCGCCAGGCTACGTGGGCCACGATGAGGGCGGCCAGCTAACTGAGGCAGTGCGACGGCGGCCGTACACCATCGTCCTCATTGACGAAATCGAGAAGGCCCACGCGGAAGTCCTCAACGTGCTGCTGCAAGTTCTGGATGACGGCCGCCTCACCGACTCCAAAGGCCGCACCGTCAACTTCTCCAACACCATCCTCATCATGACCTCCAATCTGGGCAGCCAGCACCTTCTGCATGCAGCAGAGAGCGCCACCGCCGCCCCAGCAGCAGCACAGCAGGCTGTGATGCATGCTGTGCGGAGCTTCTTCCGGCCAGAGTTCCTGAACCGGCTGGATGACATCGTGCTGTTTGACCCTATGACACAAGCAAGCCTGCTGCCCGTGGCGAGAATTGCAGCTGCGCGAATAACTGAAAGGCTAGCGAAGAAAGGCGTGCCACTCAAGTGGGATGATTCTGCGCTCCAGTTTGCAGTGGAGCAGAGCTACGAGGCTGCGTTCGGAGCCCGCCCTCTGCGGCGGTGGCTGGAGCAGCACGTTGTGACTGACCTGAGCTACAAGGTGGTGGCTGGGGAGGTGAGGGAGGGGTGCGCGGTGATGGTCGCCGCTGATGGGGGGAAGCTGGTGTACCAGATCGACCAGGGGGAGTCAGGGGGGGCTGCCAGCGACCAGTCCTGGGGCTCTGCCCAGAAACGGATGAAGCTCTCTGGAGCAGACGCCTTCATGCAGAGCGACTCCCTTCCTGAGCCGCTGTCTGACGACGAGCACCAGTTCGCTGCACACTGAGGCCGCAGCCGCCTGGGATGTACTTAACGTGTGCATTGTAGATAACAAACCTGAGGTTTTTTGTACATGGAGAGAGTTTGAGAGGTAGTAAGATGTTGTTGAGTGATGGATGGATGACGTAAAATTTGTTTGTGCAACAGCTTGTCGCTTATTATGATTGTAAAAACTCAAGAGTATGAAAGCTTCACAATGTTGCTACTTGTTGCAAGCAAGACAGCACCAGTGGCTGCCATTGCGTACAGTTGGATAACCAAAAGGACGTTGGTGTCTGTTTCTACTTTATACACTGTCGTGCTGTTGGCACCGTGCCCGGTGCAAGGACACTCTGCAGGGATCATCCACACTTGTGCTCTTTCGGTGCGTGTGCGTTGACTGGTTGACGATGGACTCAACTGCAGCATGCAACACTGCTAATGCTGGCAGAACCATTCTGTTACGTTTTGTGATCATGCAAAAAGTGCCCGATCTGGATGTGATAGTATTCTGCCACAAGGAGCAATGATGTCACTGATATAGTAAGCTCGTCTAGTGGTAGGTGATTGCAAGAAGAACCCTGCTTTTAATTCAAAAGAGAACATTCCAAGCCTCAAGACCCCTGCTGTATAAAGCAGGCCGGCTCTGACCCCGGGTAGCAGGCTGAGAGACACTGTGTTACGTTCTGTGCTAATACCAAAAGTGCCCGATCGGTTATGATCGTACTCTACCTCTAGGAGTGGTGATGTCACTGATATAGTAGATTCGCCTACAATCGCAACACAGTGCTGGCCGGCCACAAGTAACATGCAATGCATACATGTAAGTACACATGCATGCTCCTACCACCACCTGACCCAATGCTACTATCATGTGCACGGCACGCCACGGAGGCGTGGCGGATGGCGGATGGCGGATGGCGGATGGCGGATGGCGGGCAAGCATCACGCTCGCCCCGAGGGGCGCCCACCTAGGGCAGCCCCGGCCAAACCAACACCAGAAAAACAGAAACAGCAGCACCACGAGGGGACACAGAGGCACCGCCACGCGAGCGCACACTAGAGGACACGCCGCGAGGAGACGGCCCAGGGGCACAGGAAAATGAGTCAAGAGAGCTATGACAGGGCCGAGAGTGGGGGAGCGGGCAGGAGGAGCGCGGAGACGTTTGCAGCCAAAACTGAGGCGGGGGCCACACAACCACCGAAGAGCCAGGAAGTATCGGCAGCACGACCAGCAACCGGCTGCAACAAGGAACCCACAAGCAAGGGGGCGGGGAATGAAAGTCGGTGGGAGCAACCAAGAAGCGACCCAGAGCCTGCAACGCAGCAGTGACGCAGCATCCACACTGACGTGGGAGCAACAGCAGTTGGGAGATGACAGGGGAAACCGCGGGGGTGAAACGGGAGGCAGTCCAGGAGACACGACCATCACAAGAAAGGCAGGCAAGGCCCCAGCACTGCCGACCAAGTCGCAGAAGAACAGGTGGTGCAGGAGCCGCAGCCAGCGGGCGGGAAGCAATGGCAGCATAGCCCCAGAAAGCTCCTGCTGAGCAGCACAGTGGCGACACACAGCCGCGTCTGTAGGGCAAGCAGCATCACCCAGCAAGTGATCACACCGTAAGGCAACGAGGGGCATGGCAGTATTAGCGGACAGCGCAGGGGAATCACGATCGCTGGAGTGGATATGCAAGAACACCGAAGGGAGCAAGCTCAAAGCCGGCAGCTTGGCAGAGGAGGCCGTGGTGTGCAGGCGGGCAGAGCGGCGGCGAGGGGCAGGCAAGAGGGCAGGGAGCAGCAGATCGCGAGAGCCAGACAAGGAGAGCCAGGCAAGCTGCATCTCACACAAGGGGCGCCCTGCCAGCCTTTCCCCCCTGCAATGCATGCATACATGGTGGTGCGGGAGTGACGAGAATACACTCGAATGGCAGGTGAGGCCGAATGCCAAGGTATGGCAGGGTGCAACTATTGTGGAGGCACCCTGCAGCCCTTGAAGATGTCCGCGAGGGGCCAGCTGTATGTTCAACTCGTGCGCATCACCATGGGCAGGGCCCACGGCTGGCAACGTGTTGTGCCAGTCGCTGAATCAGGAGGCCTGGTCAAGGGCAAAGTCACCCCACCGAGAGGGGCACACGCCGACAGCTGTCATTGTCTCGTAACGTATCCACGTTTATAGCCCTGCTGCATTCATGGTGTCGGACTACCTCGTGGCCGGTAGCGGCCGCTCCAACAACTCCAATGTACATGCATGCATATGTGCGTTCATGTCATGATTCCGTGGATCTGCTCGTCCATCAGCAAGCTGTGGTTAAATCCGACAAAAGTGCATCATTCGACGTTGCATCATCTGATACATAGTTCTTTTGGTTGGTTGTCTCGATCGGTGGTTTTTCGGTCTCCTGTGAACTCGGCAGCAACAGATTCTGTCACGCAGGCACCTTCCTATCGCCTAAACTGTTGTCAGCGGGTGGGAGTTGGAGAAGAGCGATTTACTGGCCAGTGATCGCGCAAGGACCTGCTAGTCCTTAGGCGATGACACCATTGCAGCTGAGACGTCACGGCCGCAGTTGTTGTTCCGGCACATTCAATCGCAACACTCGGCATCGCCATGGCCCAGTTGTGGCTATGAAGAGCCGGGAAGTCAGAGGTAAAGTACTCTCGCGTCGGATCAATTGCCGCGTGCCTTCCTAGAGTGTTTGCAGCCGAAACTTGATGCGCATCTCAGTGAGATACCGCCAGAGAACGTACAGACCGAACGCTGTCGTGCTCTACACGGGCCAAACATGTATCCCGGCATCTTTTTAATTTGTTTTACACTGTTCTATGACCGCAGGCGTGATGACGTACTACTCCATCGTTGAACAAGGTGAGCAGGCATATGGCAAGCATGTCAAGAAGGACAACGAGGAGCCTGTACCACAAGTCCTGCTGAAGATGTTCTTGAAAGTTCAGAATGGAGCCGACGTGCGTGGAGTCGTCCTTGATGGTACGACCATTTGAGCCATGCATCGAACTGAACCGACTGCAGTCACTGAATGT
Organism: Ulvella scutata; assembly: GCA_032359135.1. NCBI lineage: Eukaryota > Viridiplantae > Chlorophyta > Ulvophyceae > Ulvales > Ulvellaceae > Ulvella > Ulvella scutata. The sequence continues at coordinate 109,850 of JAUMHD010007766.1, forward strand.
GGTCGCATACCGTGGTAAACAGATCTCGCGCACGAGAGCACATAATCACATAGTAACTCATTAGATAACGTCAAACTGCAGGCGTCGAGGGTGATCCCGTTAATCTAACTCTCTTGATGGTGTTCTTCATTGCCAGAGGCTTCGCAACATGGCTGTCCCGCAAGCTAGAGGTGCCGACAGCTTCGCTAAGAGTATCCATTGGCATGGATTCTCGCATATCTGGCTTTGCAGTCAGGTGTGTACCATGTGTCAAGTGCTCTACCAATGTGCACCGCCTGAATGAGAGTGACAAGCACACTGCTACATCAGGCCCTGCTTGCATCTTGCAGGTGTGCATTTGAGACGGGGCTAGCTTCCAAAGGTGCAAGTATTGCAAACTGTGGTCTGGCCACAACCCCTGCGATGTTCTTCAGCTGTGTGGCTACTGGGCACCTGTATGACGGCGGCGTCATGGCCACTGCCAGCCACCTGCCTTACAACCGCAACGGCCTCAAGTTCTTCACCAAGCACGGCGGTGCGGCCCCACCCATTCTCTGTTTGCAGCGGGTGAGACGATCACCGGCCGTGCAGAAACACCCCGCTCAGAACACATGCCTTGTTCTGATCCTCAGTGTGATGAAAGCTACATCAATTCTTGTACGTTAGTGCTGAGCACCAGTAGCCACACACCTGAAACTGCCAAGCAGGGTATCTGAGAACCCGGCACGGCACATCGCCCCCCCCCCCCCCACGCCCACGCACGTGTGCGATCTAAGACCCTAAGCATCAGAGACACAGCGAGTCTCTGACATCAGGACCCTGCAGGGCCCTGGCATCTGCAGCGCCTCAGCAGCGGCTTGGAGTGTGATGCTGCGAGGCACTCTCACACTGCAAGCCGCTGCAAGTACATGTTGTGATGGAAGCATGCCACTTGCAGCTGCCAGGAGGCCGCTGACGAGCGGGCGTGCTGCAGGGCTGGACAAGATGGACATCAGGTGGATGCTGGAGGAGGCGGCCTGCGACTGCCACCGCATGGACGTGGAACCCATGGACCCCCGCTTCGACCCCGCCTTCGTGATCAACGAGGCCCGGAAGGTGCCCCCCACGTCCGTGGTGACGTCCGCCTTCATGGATGCATACTGCGCCTCACTGCGCTGCGCCATCATCACCGGCGTTGATGTGCGCCCCCCCCCCACACACACACACACATGTGTACTCAGTAAGTGACGACCACGCATTGGAAAAACTGCTGTGGTGGCAGCAGGTGCTCTCGTGCGGGCTGCTCTGTACGCTTGCGCGTGAGCTCGGTGTTGTCTTGCCCCCCCCCACGCAGGCACTGCTGTGCAGCATCCAGAGACACATGACAAGCCTCTGGCAGGCATGCACGTTCTTGTGGACGCTGGAAACGGCGCAGGGGGGTTTTTTGCGACCCGCGTGCTGCAGCCGCTGGGTGCGGACATCAGCGGCTCGCAGTTCCTCGACCCCGACGGCTCCTTCCCAAACCACGTGCCCAACCCGGAGGACCCAGCGGCCATGGCGGCCACCATCGCAGCAGTGAAGGCCAACGGCGCGGACATGGGCATCGTGTTTGATACGGACGTGGACCGCTCAGGGCTGGTGGACGCCGCCGGGCGCGCCATCAACAAGAACAAGCTGATCGCGCTCATGTCCGCCGTGACGCTGCGCAAGTTCCCCGGCAGCACCATTGTCACAGACTCCGTCACCAGCAGCGGCTTGCATAAATTCATCACAAAGCTGGGGGGCTCCCACTACAGGTGCGCGCCTCTGCTGCCTCCCCCCCCCCCACGCCTCGCAGCCCGCACACCTTGTGCACAGACCGTGTCATATACACAACGAGCGTATGTCTAATGCAGAGCACAGCCACTGCAGCACTGTGCACGCAAGATGTGTCGGCGGCAGTGCGGCGTGCGGCCACACTCACAGTGCCAGCAGGTGGCGCACTGCCGTTGGTTGCCGTCGCGGCGCACGCATGCCAGTGAGGCCTTAAGTGCACTGCAGGTACAAACGTGGCTACAAGAACATTATCAACAAGGGCCTGGAGCTGAACGATGCAGGTGTGGACTGCGAGCTGATGATGGAGACGTCCGGGCACGGCGCGCTGCGGGAGAACCGCTTCCTGGATGACGGCGCGTACATGTCCGTGCAGCTGCTCATCGAGGCCGCCCGCCGCCGCTGGGAGGGCCGGCCCGACATCAGGTGCGCGCCTGCTGCCTTCGCAGCTGCAATTGAGCGTAGCCATAGCAACAGTGTTTGGTGTGAGCATGCCGCAGTGCAGCAGCAGCGCCCGCCTGCACAGCCACAGCTCAGGCAGTGGCAGTGCAGGCTGGCGGTGGTCGTGCGGGCATGGCTGCATGCTGTGAGCCGCATTGGGGGGGGATGCGTGTACTGTGTGTGCACCTTGTCTGCTGCTGCGTGTGGCAGCGGGAGGTTGTGCCGAGCATGCAGAGGCAGTGCATGTAGTGTTGGTGGGAACGAGAGAGCAAGGGTGGTGCCCGCTGACTGCCTTGCCTGCATGTGCAGCCAGCTGCTGGAGGAGCTGGAGGAGCCCAAGGATGAGGCAGAGGTGCGCATGAGCATCCTGGACGAGGACTTCAAGCAGACCGCCAGTGAAGTGATCGAGGCGTTTGAGGTGTGGCTGAAGGGTGTGCCGGAGTGGCAGACCGAAGAGCCAAACTATGAGGGGGTGCGGGTCATGGTGATGGGCGAAGATGGGGCGCAGAGTGGCTGGCTGCTGCTGCGCTCCTCCCTGCATGACCCTCTGCTGGTGGTGAATGCTGAGTCTGAGGTGGAAGGGGGTGTGTGTGCTGGCTCATCACTTGCCTGCCCGCCCTGTGGTTTTTGCAGACCAACCCACCAGCGTGCAGCTTGCATTCTTGAAACTTTATATGGAGAAGCATGTCTGTTGTTTGATGTTGACTACATGATGCACTTCTGAGGCTCTCACTGTGGCCTGGCAGCCTGGCCCTGCTCCGTTCCAGTGCACCTTGCAAGCAGTGATGCGGACTCCAAGTGCTTCGCTGATCACGTGCTTGCACTACAGGAGTTCAAGCCATTCTTAGCAAGTTTATCGGCTTCATGGAGGCTGCAAGCACGTCTGCTGGTCCTGTGCCAGAGCACGTTGATCTGAAGAAGCTGAAGGCCAAGCTGTAGTGGTTGCGGAGGCGACTGGCCAACATTTTTGAAGATTGCTGGAAGCAATCCAAGACAGCTGCATCACAGGCACGCATGTAGATTTTTTATTTGGTCTCACCACGGTCCAGGTACGCTGGTGAATTGCTAACTCCGTTTTGCAGGTTTTCTGGTGGAGATAAAGAATGTGGATGTTTTACGACATTGCATATCAGTGTATACTCTCACAAAGGTTACATGTGTTGTGGTTGATTAGATCTGTCTTCGTTTGGTGTGCACGAGAAGCCCTGATCCTGCAATGTACGATATCTAGTGACCTTCCATCAGTTCTCTTTGTAACGTGACGTATCGGACTTGCAATGCTTATCAGCACCCAGTGCAACACGAACAAAAAGAAGAAGAACAAGTCCGCAACAGCTTGCTGTCGTATTCAACACTGTTCCTGTGAGTTTGGCCACTGGTGAGTCACTGTCACCAGTGATACAGTTCTTGGTTGAGCTTTGCCAGTGGAACCCAACACAGTTTGCAAAGCGACCTGCCCGGTATCAAAGTTGAGGTTGTTATCAACAGTGAAGGAAGTCGCGTTGGGGTACATGACTGATGTCTTCAGCACCAAATTTCGCACTGAATCGCCCGCCGCCCTCAGGGGGGCCCAAGCGTGTGTACCGCGCCTGAGAGCAAGGAACACCAGACGTGAGAGACTCTGTATATCGGCAACACATCTTCGTCTAAGACCTCTTCTCCTGCGTTGCATGCACAGTCAAGCGGGGTTCAGTCATGAAGTACTCCGCAAACGTCAGCAGCTCCCGCAGGAAGAGCCGCAAGGTACGTGCAGCTAGGAGTGCGTATGGTGCATTCAAGTCCCGTGATGGTGCGTATACGATCCTTGCTGGAAACGAATGCCACGTTTGCAGGCTCACTTCACCGCTCCATCGAGCGTGAGGAGAAAGCTCATGAGCGCACCCCTTAACTCCGAGCTGAGGAACAAATATGGGGTATGTTGTCCCTGAAGCACCTGTACCTTCTGTGTGGCGTGTTGTTTCGTGGTATTGGTGTATAAAACCAGTGCGGGCTGAATCACAGGTTCGGTCAGTTCCCATTCGGAAGGACGACGAAGTACAGGTAGTCAGGGGAACATACAAGGTACATCTCTCTCTGATGTCTTATCCTGAAGCTCAGCTGCAGCCCTGCTGATTGAGAGCTGTCAGAGCACTGCAGCTGTCGGCATCTATGCAGTGCTCTTCTCACCAGCCGATCATGGTTTGCTGTTTTCAGGGAAGGGACGGCAAAGTAGTTCAAGTTTACCGCAAGCGATGGGTGATCCACATTGAGCGCCTGGCTCGTGAGAAAGTCAATGGTGCGCCAATCAGATGTTTGCACACAGTGTCCCGTTCCTTGCACATGCCTTCATGGGGCCAGTTCACCTCCAAGTCAACATCAATGGTGTGGCTGCATCGATCGTCTGGGTCCAGGCCGGTTACTGTGTACACTTTGATTGCCCTGTGCTGCGAACTGCAGCAGCACAGCATCAATTTCCCAACATGGTATGTTGCTGCAGGTGCCACAGTGCAGGTGGGCATTGACCCCTCCAAGGTGGTAGTAACGAAGTTGAGGTTGGACAAGGACCGCAAGCAGCTTCTCGAGCGCAAGAAGGGTTCAAAGGGTGCAGGTGACGCCAACAAGCTCACCGAGGCAGATGGCGAGACCATGGAGAACGTCGACTAGGCTGCCAGCAGCATGCTGATGCAGCAGTCTCACAGTTTAGTGCGCGAGTGCAGCAGCAGTGTCATACAGTGGGTGTAACAGTTGCCCTCCTGGGGTTGCAGCAGCTTCGTGGGTCGACATGCTCGGGTGTTGGATGCAGCTGCAGATATGTATGCTTTATCATGTGATTACATAGACTCTGGCTTGGGCCACAAGCACCGGAGTGTGGAGCCTAGTAGCATCTGAAACACAGCACAGCAGAGAATGGCAGCAAACGACCACGAGATACAAACCACGTGGCACCGTACACACGAAGCCAGAACAAACCAGTAGTTTTGTTGTTTTCAGACAGCCAGCGTCATCAAGAGGGCTCGAGATGGCTGCCCACAAGCAACAGAACGGGGCGGGGAACGCGGGCATCAACAGGGATCCTGGAGGAATGGGTGGGGCCATGGGGCGCCGGAATAATGGGGAGTGAAACGCCCGGGGGGGGGGATGGGTGTGGGGATATCGAGGATCATATCCTGCAGAGCTGGAGACATCGCCTTGATATGTCCACACCCAGGGAACACGCGGTGTGGCCATGTTGAGCGCGGCGCCGGTTGCAGCTAATGCGCCCCTGCAGGGGGGTTTTGCGAGCACATAGGTGAGGGAGGCGTCTGCGCGGGACCAGCGGCGATGGTGCAGAACAGGGTGGCACGGGTGGGATTGAGGGTGCATGATCGCGAGCAGGGACACCCTGCTGCCGATCCCCAGTTGGTGCAGGATGGTAACAGCCGAATCCGATCAGCCTGGCGGACACTGAGCTCGCATGTGGTGGCCACAGCGGCATAGCAGTGAAAGTTTCGCCAAACATTAATTGTACGATCCTGGCAGGAACTATTGTGTCCTGTATGGTGGCACGTCATGGTGTCCAGCAGCGTTGGCGTCGACATGGCGATCACAGCAGCAGCGCAATTCATAAACTGTGTCCTGGTGGAGGGGTGCGAGGCCGAGCCGGAGGCGGCTGTTGGTGGAGAACTGCTCAAAGGATAGAGTCAGGGCGGGGCACGTGGGTAGGGATGCGAGCCAGATGCAGGCGGGGCGGTTTGAGCAGGAGCGCAAGCGGGAGTGCCCGCATGGCGCATTTGCTGTGTTCGGCTGCCGCACCTTCGGGCACAGTTGATAGCCGTGTAAGGAGGTCGGACTGCGGAGACGCGGATAACGCACGGCCCAGTCGGCAACGAGCTGCAGCACTTCGCGGGCTGTCTGCTTCGTCATGCTTCAATTGTAAGATACCCGTGACAGATTGCATCAGTACAAGGCGAACGCACAGTGCTGGGTGGTGCGACAACTGATGTGACATGCGTTTTTGCAGCTACGGCCTACTCAACGTCAAAACGCAACTACCCCAACTGCCCGCAGTCGGGAGCCCTGTGTCATCAAGTGCTTCCCTTCTGAATGAAGACAAAACATTGCAACACAAATCCAGGGGCATACAACATCTCTACTTTGCACCCATACCGCCTGCACGGCTGCAACTTCCAAACTACTGAAGCTGCAACAGCAAAGCAACCCGTACACTGGCATCATGAACTACCTTATCTGCTACATTTCTTGCGCTGCGTGAGCAGGTGCCTGTGGGGCCTGCAACCCACAACGTCTGCTGAATGTTGCTGTGCTCCTCATGCACCTACTTTGAACAGACTCACCCTCTGCAGTGCCCCCATGGACACAAAAACAATTACAGCATAAGCTGTCACAGTCACAGCGGCATAAACCCATCGGGAGAGGGATCGCAACTCTCTGCTCATCAGGCTCATGGCCCCGATGAGGCTCATGGCAGCGAGGATGGTTTGCCATGCATTGCCCTCTTGGGGCGCAGGGGTCAGCACAGCCTTTCCAAGCAGAGCAACGGAGCCCCCCAGCAAGGCCATAGCGCCTTGGAACATCCATGCAGTGCGCGGCCTGGACACCTCTTGCGCAGCAAGCACCTCCTTGGCCTGCACACATACCATACAGTGCTGAGTCTGCATACACACGTCGGGAAAAACACTGCTCCAGCAGTGTAGTGCGCAGGAAGGGGAGGCCACACCGCCTTCAGAGTTGCAGAGAGCTGCTGGTTCTCATGCCGCAGAGAGTCGTTCTCTTGCCTCAACGCTTCCAGCTCCTTGGACTTGGTCTCATCTCGATCACGCAGTGAATCTAATCGAGTTGTGAGCTCAAACGCCTGCGAAGCACGCTGGAAATCAAGGATGGCGAGCCCTCTGCTGGGTGGCAGAGAAGCTTGGCGGGTGGGGGGTTCCTGGGCAGCACACAGAAGCGGCCAGACAAGATCAAGCAGCTGTAGTACGCATAGAAACAGTACTGGCTTTGCACGGGAAGATGTGGAAGAGTTAGTGGCCATGTTTCTACATGCCATACCGGCCAGACATTCACCTCTTAGCAATCTGCTCACAGGAATCTGCGTAGACACAGCGTCACATACATACAATCTGTGAACCACGAACTTGGAACTGAACTTGAAGACTCTGTCACGTTGCTAGGCGGGGAAACTCCACAGGCGCTCGCCAACTACACACTGAGGCACTGTGTTGATGGAGTGAGGAACACACCGCACATTGAGAAGGGGTGGGCCGGCCAAGAGATAAGAGGATATCACTGAGCAGTTGATCAATGAAGGCTAGGGCCATGATACAGATCTCCATAGGGAGATGGATGAGAGAAAACACTGTGGTCATTATGTGCATTTGCCCTCTGCTACTGCGAACTGCCTCCATCACTCGACGAGCTCACAATACAGACCATGGCATTAATCTAGTGAGCATGGCGACGTCTCTGTCCGTGGAGGAGGTGAGTGCCTCTGGCTGTTTACACAGCACTGTATGACTTCAGCGACTATTAAAGAACCAACAGACGTACGACTGTAAGGTGCGACTTGAATGTACTACGCGATGGATTTCTTTAGTCTAGTGCTTTCTGTGATGTAGAATATACCATCCAGCATCCAAGCACACGCCACATCTGGCTGACTCAAACTAATCGATTTGTCGACACTGCCAGTTCAAAAGGATGCTATAACCTTACCGCCAGGTGCTGAGTGAGGTCAATGCGAGCCAGGCCGCGTCAGTCAATATGACCCAATGAAAGGATCACAAAGGATCAAGCATGTCTGCACAAAAAACCGAGTCATATAGAAGACACCCAATCGCACTGTTCTTCAAGATGGCAAGCTCGTCGACTTGTCCACCAACACAACCGAGGCTTTGGTTGCGGGGCCAGTTTGTCTAGACGTTCGCATCGCATGAATGATGCGTCTTCGATGCACGGACATCGCATATGGCTCCTGGAAAACTGTTGCTAGAGAAGTGCAAAAGCTGAAGCTAACTTTGAGGTGGCTTACAAGCAGATATCGAAACGTTCGTAGTGCGACTGTCTGTACGCTTGCCTTCGTTCTAGTTGTGTATAGCATCGCAACTGTGGACATCATGGCTCCGATCATTAATGACGTAACAACGGTATAGTTTCTCCTCACTACACAATAGCATTGCTTGATGTCGAGGAAGGCAATTGTGCTGTCGGAGCGCATGTTTGGGTTGCTCCTCATCGTGTCCGAGTACATCTACAGTACGTACTTACTTCAGGCGGAAACTGTAGTGCTGCAGGACCTTGAGGACCCTGTACTTTTCACTCAAAACACAAAGCTCAATCCCTATCCTGAGAATTTCAAAGCACAGGTGAAGGAGGGCTACCCAGACCTCAAGAGCCTGACGGTGCGCGTCATCGTTTTCGTTACGGGAGACCTGCAGAAGAAAAGCTCCACATTGATAGAGCGATTTGCAATCTTTTCTTTGCGTTTGTCAGTTCATTGGCTGGTTTCCTACCAAGTGTCATCTGGAAGTTTACCCGGTCACCTGACGTTCCAGGTACCACACACTCCAGATGCCACGTTCTCAGCATGCTTGGCCGCAGCAGGGAAGATGCCTCGATGGAGGATAGATCACGAGGACAGAGGAGCTGGAATCATCGAAGGAGTGGCCATTACAGCCTTGCTGCGATTCAAAGATGATTGGGTGATTCGGGTGCAAGGTAGGTGTCATCACTGCAAGTCTCAGTGTCTCCTGAAAGAGGCACGGCTATACTATGTTACTCTGACCCGCATTAGCCAGTCCAGCAGCAAGACACACAATAACAGACCGTTACATCTCAGTGGCTTGCAGGTGAAGGCAACCAGACTACAGTGGACATGAGGAGCAAGAGCCGCATCGGCAAAGGAGACCTAGGTGCCAATGCAGCACGCATCGAAGCATACTTTGGCAAAGTTAAGGAGCAATTGCAGTAGATTAGCCACAAGTACTCTTGACAGGCAACCCTGTCTGATTCTGACGTGTGAGATTGCTGCCTGGAAGGGGCAATGCGTCCACATAATGTGTTCGCGCTGGAACCATGAAAATTTGGTCATAACAATGACTTCGTGATACACCTGAAAGCTGCTGGTACAACTAGTTCTCCCCTCTCCCCTCATCCAACCGTTCAGGTGGCTTGCGCCAAGACTGCTGTGCTTCTGAGCATGTGCATGACAGAATTACCTTTGACGAATGTAAAACTGGATCTCTAGAGCTCCAGCTTGCTGTGGTAATCTCATTACGTCTTAGCTGCTGGAAACCCCCACGTTCTGGAACCCCCATGATCACTGTTGACCGTTCACTTCGATGGAGCGCACAGTATCTGCATGGCTGCTCATGGCGTTGACAATGATTCACTATGGCGGCAGTGCATGATGCCATCACTTGCATTTCTTTGTCTCGGTCATCATTCTGACTTCTGCTATGCATGGCAACAGAATAAGGATAGTTGTTATTATGGTACTTCTGGCGACAAGTACTCAAGCGACATCTTCTCCTGTGCCTCCTAACTTCACAGCGCCAACGCAGCGTGTCTCGTGGCACAAGTTGCGAGGGCGTACCGGCAGTCACTTCACTGGGGTTGCCACTCTGCCATGAATCCTGCAAGCATGCGAGTGCAACCAGTAAGCACCTGGCTGCGTGTACCCATTGAATGAAAGACGTCTTGGATGAAACAGTTCTGAAATACTGCTGTTCACCTCTTGGAACCTCACTTGCTCGGGGCAAAAAACCCAGTCAACGTCTTTTGTGCTTTACTGCGCGGCTGGTGCTGAGATGCACGAGGCCTCTTTGACTGCGCTTGCGCCTGGCGCTCACTGCTGACCTGTTGAACACTTGCAGCACCTGCAACTGATGCAGCCACAGCACTGGTGGCATGGACACCCACGCCTTCAGATGACTGCCCCCCCGATTGCCCCTGCTGAGCGACAGCTGAATTCTCTGTCGCCTTGTCATGTTCGGAGGTTGCTTGGCTACATGTAGCATCTGTGACCTGCAAGGGCATGTAAGTGCAGTGAAGCGACTGCAGCCTGATGGCGCCCGCCGCGCACACGAAAAGCAAGCATCTTCCAACTGTGTTGCCCTTGCTGCTGCCCATGCATGCAGAAGTCCCAACGACATTAGTGATAATTGTGTTCGATTGCCATGGTTGTAAGTGCATGTCTTGCTGGCATCACATGCATACACGAACCACTCTGCCGTGGGTCATAACTCACACAGAAGCATCACAGGTGTGGGCGGTGCACACATTTTCCCCAGGGGTGCTGTTGGCCGCCTGCAGCGTCTGTGGTTGTAAACTGCGCTGAAACATCGACTTGAGGCTGTTCTTAGGGGTGCCCCTTGAGGAGAGGCAGCAAGGGGGTGGTAGGCAGTCGCAGGCATGCTCTGGCATGCCCTTGAGGTCTAGCACCACAGGGGCATGGTCACTCCACTTCTGCACAGCACTGCTTGCATCACTGATGTGCCAGGAGATGGCGCGGCAGTCCACTAGCGGACACCATCGCAAGGGGTGAGCAGTGTCGCCTGATGCATGGTGCGTGTAGTCGCATACACTTTCCGCAGCAGGCCATAACATCGGCGTCGGTGCACCTGGGTGAAGGCGTCCTATGCAGTCACGATTCTACTAGACATCCATGACTGCACTTTGAGTTCAGAGGCTTGCACTACCGTGTGGCTCATTCATAGCGCCGACCACAGCGTTGCGAACAACTCAGAAACTTTCCTGGGATGGGATTCTGTGATGTGTGCTACAAACCGAACCAGCAACTGAGAGGGCACAACACTGTCATCTTGAAGCTAGACGGGTGTCTGAGGAGTGTGGCCCAGTGTCAAAGAGTGCCGCTGTTGATGCAATGTTGACTGGCATCGCTTTGCATTAGCAGTGTGGTAAACACCTGAGAATAGGCACACCACCCTACAGGGCGATAGCTCTAGCTGCATGGATCGTGGGGATGCGTGCTGTGGGTGGAAAACATCTAACTTGCACTGTGGGTGCAAAACATCCAACTTTTTCATCCGGTGGTTGCCCCGGTAAGACAATTTGAGCACTTGGGTGTTTCCCCTTGCCATGGCACTCTGTAAATAAAAGCATCCTACATACAAAGTACAATAACGATTTTGTGCTGGTTCTTTCATGCATATTGTGTGTTAGTTATCTGGGTTCTTGCCCACTACTACATGCATGGTTGGCTTGAACAAGACTGTACTGCAGCGTGTTCCTCACGTCACGCTTTGCCCCACTGGATCTATGTTGCAGAACAACAGGGTACGATAGCAATTTTGTCAGGTGCGGAATTCATGTGCCTTCGATGATAGAGCACTCTTAAACAATCAATTGCGGTCACTTCTGTGAAAACTCCCCCAGCATACAGGACATGTTGGAAACCGTCGGTAACACACCTGCGGAATGTCAAGTTTGACTTGGCAGTCAGTGACCTTGGAGTGCAACTCGGGAGAGCAGAGAGTGTAATCAATGCGCAGGCCCTTGTTAGAAGCGCGCGCATTCGTGCGTTCATCCCACACTGTGAACACATCCCCCACATCTGCATGCTGCACCCTCCATGCATCTACGAATTCTTGTGCCAAAGAATTGATCAGACTCAGCTCCTGAAAAGAGGACGCAGGTTACAGGTGTGCAGCCACATTCAGGCGCAATCACTGTCCTGAACATTCACCAAAGCAGAGTCGGCAGGCGCCCGCGAAAGCAAGCTGCCAACAACTTGTTCCCCATCACTACTGCAGAACCTGCTTAGCACGTATGAATGCACAGGTACACACTCCGACAATCACCCCCTGTTTGCGCCCACTACACTCGTGTGAGTGACACATCATGCACAGGTGACCCCCGCCCCTCACCCCCAGCTCGTCAATTGTGACTGTGCTGATCAGAGACACAGAAGGAAGCAAGCTGCACGGTGCAGCAAGCGATATCGTACTTGTACTGTGTACAGCCCATCCCACTTTATTTCTGGGTGAACATCTTTTCTGGACCTTGGGATGTTGAGATCCCCGACAAGCATGACCTGCTTGCCTTGCTGCACGAAGCCGGAAAGGGCTTCCTTCAGAGCTGCGAACCAATTTATCTTGAACCCTAGCCTGGCGCGTGCAGGCCTCTCACCTGCAGCGGTGTGCTCGGATGCTCGTGCTGGCTGGGCCTGCAGCTTCTGCTGATCGAAATACACATCAGGACATGGGAAAGAGAACACACCAGCATTGGGCGCGTAAATGTTAACAACAATATACTCGCCGTGGTCTGTGATTAGTAGCCTTCCCTCCTGCCGCAGCTGCTTTTCCCCTGCATCTGAGCTATTTGTACCTCATCACACCGAGCAGTGAGCCATACTGCAGCAATCCACTTACCATTGCAGTATGGTACTGATGTAAAGTTCGAAAGGGTGCACACCTGGCAGACAGCTGTCATCATACGCAGTCACAGCTGCTCGAGAAAGCTTCACGTATGTTGCAACCCCGCTGTACCCCTTCTTGGCAGAGCTACAGGTCCAAAAGGACTCAAAGCCGGGCACATTTTTGAGAAAGTGTGGCACGGCATCTGGCATGAGTTTGGTTTCTTGAAAGCAGATAATATCAGCTCCCAGCTGCTCAAAGAAAGCTTGCAGCGATCCATACCTCAGCTCAATGTTCTTGGCGGTTGGTTTCTGTGCAAGAACTCGCAAGCTTTACAGGTTTTCAATGATGGCTAGACACGGTCATGTGACGTGCATACACAATTCTGTGCAGTGCAGAAAACCTGCAAAACAATGTGCACCATACGGCGAATTCATACCAGACCGTTAACGTTCCAGGTTACCACGCGCATGTCTGTTGTATTATTGCTATGCACTGAACTAGTGGCGGTGAGAAAGAGAACATGACCTGACTTCTGCGGAACGACTGGACACAGATCCGACAATCAGCGACACTTCAATCAGGCGCTGCGATCAGGTAGCTATAGCCGTTCAGAAAACGAAAAAAAGTTCACTACTGGCACGAGACCTCGACCAAACACAATTTATGCTTTTTCGATTCGTGATTCTGGCCAATTTTAATGCAACAAAGGCAGGTAGCTGATTACTGCACTCCAGTCACTAAATCAGTAAATCACACATATTGTTTAAAACCAACTGCAAACACAGGCTGGAGCGAGTTCCATCACAACGCGCATAGGCGATCAGTGCATCATTGCCAAATTCCCGATCCCACAGGAGCCTTTCCCTACAGAATTACAATTCTTTGGCATGCAAGCCTGGGCGTGCAGTTTTGGGGGGGGGGGGGGGGGGATCATGGCACTCACTGCGGTGGAGCTCGCTTCGGTGTTCATGCGCCACGGCAGGCGCTGACCCCGTACTAAGCACTCGAGCCGTTCCAGCCCTGGTGCGGACGGCCTGCAGGGCTGCGGCTCAGTGGTCTGGGATTCACACCCCCTTCAGCACTTGTGGCAGTGGATTTCATGTTTATGCCGCAGCACCGGCAGGAATCATGCCAACCCAGCAGGAACATTCGTTGCAGTACCTGCTAAGATAGTCGTTGGAACACAGCAACACAGTAGCCGTGGGGCAGCACACATCGGCAGAGCACGACACATTACCACCTGGTGCAACATACACCTCTGCAACATCACCCAACATGTCATCCATGTCGTATCACAGACCTGCAGAGGAGTCTCCATCCATCTGCACAACCTTATGCTGGCACCAGCATTGAACGACAAGAACTGCACTGCTAGAGAGCTTGACTACTGAAAGCTACAACGGAAACAGGGAACAAGTGGAGCCCGAATACCTGAAAACCACCCATTCCCAGGCGAGAATCGGGCAAAAATTGTACTAAGAATACAGAGCATGTGCCAGTGGACCTCATGCTGTCCCACACACTGCGTCACAGGCACACCGGCACACGCTGGAGTAAAGCCACACAACATCTGTGGCCTCTTGCAGTTACAGCACATCAGATACAGATGTGTACCACTGCATCGCGTGCTACCTCATGTATGCCATCTCGTATGCATGTGTGATCTGGTCTGCAACACAGAACACAATTGCCTGGCCTGGAGGGATACGCATCAACCTAGGCAGCAGCCCCTTCCACAGGGCAAGCACGCCTTCTTCGCTGGCAGTCTTATATATAACGTCAAAGAACCCACGGTACTTCACAACTCCCGACTTTTCCTGTGCCATCAGCCGCGTTTTCGCGACATCGAAAGGGCCTGTCATGACTGGCCCGAAGCAAGCTGCGCTGAAGCCTGAGATCATCGACTGCCAGGGCTGCAGGCTCCTGCCATCCCCCTCTTTCTTGCCCCAGTATATTTGGTCAAGGTTGTTCTTTGCAAAGAACAGGCACATCTGGTTGGTACCATTGCGCAGGATGGTGGGCCCCACTCCATTCCAGAGCGCAAAAATCCCCTCCTCTTTTACAATGGTTACAGCTGTGTGTATAGTCCCCTGCAAGCCACGCTGGCTGTTGGCTTTCAAGAAGCACGTGTTCCCTAGCACCAGGGGTATCGTTATTGACAACTTGTCAGACCCTGTCAGCCAAATCAATTAGCTTCTGGCGTGCTCACCCCAGAAAATAATGAATTGTTACATGTAACATCCCTCAAAAAAATCCTTTCAAGCATTTTTCTGACATAATTAGTCTTTCCTCATTCCTTAACTATATCCCTGCCTAGCACCCCCCTGCCCTTCGTCGCACCCCCCTGCACAGCCAGGAGAGACCGCGCCGGGGGCTTGAGGCAGAAGGACCCCTGAGGAGCTGCAGGCCATCATTCCTTGCAGCGGGCCTCCACACATGTGAAGCAGGCTGTATCATGATGCTAGAGCGAAAACCTTGGAGAAAACAGGCTGATGCAGGACCTGAATTCGAGGGTGGGCGACCGTACCTTGTACTTGAGCTGCGTGCGGTCCAGCCCTCGCTGAGCCTGCAGGCGGGTCTTCACAACCTCAAAGGGTGTGACGATGCATACTGCTTCTGTGGCACCAGCCATGGCCCCCGAGGCTAAACGGCGTGCACTATCCAGATTTCCATCTTTGTCCCGTAGAAGGTTTTGGTAAAAAGAGTTTGAGGACATCCGAAGTGCGTACTTGAATGTGAGATGAGTGGAGAAGGGGATGACACCCTTCCAGAGAGCAGCGACGCCTTCTGTGCGTATGATGGTTTTGCCGCAATGAGCTATGCCATGGTATTGCTTGGCTTTATCCAGCTGTAGGCGGGTCTTGATGGTGTCTATTGGTGCCAGGCAGAGAGCCTCCATCACGCCCCCAGCTGAGCCTGCAGGGCAGGTTAATCATGATTAAATGAATTCACTGCTGTTTTGCACTGGTATGACGCCGCCGTTGAGTGCAGGCAGCCTGATGCGGTTCGTGAGTTCATCCCCAACCACCGCTGAGAGTGCACGAAACTGCGGTGTCAGAAGCAGGAGTAGAGAGTGTGTACCTGCGAAGCCCTTGACAGCCGGGGGCGCCATCTTGTGAACTTTGGCGTCTCCGCTGTCCAGCGAGGTGGCGAGTGTTGCGCCTCCAGAGTCTGGCATTTTGGGTGCGTGATCCTAGAGAGAAGCACTGACTATACAAATATGGCTATGTCAAGTTGTGTTCACGCACCAGGGAGGAAGCTGGTAGTCTGAAACCGTCCAGGCAGCCGACAGTGATGAATTGTGACGGCCACACCGTGCACGGTGTAACGAGGGCCAGAACGAGCCAGAAACGGTTCGAGTCCCCTCTATAGTCTGGTAGAGGGGACATCACAGCAGCGCTTGCGTGCATCCATCATGCTCCCTGCTTCCCATTGGGAACAACGCGTGCATGTGAAGAATCAAGTTACGCAACAATTGCCAAAACCCTCGGAGAGTGCTGAAGCCGGTTTCACTTGATGTTGTGTCTCACTTTGCCGCCAAAGCTTATTTGTGTTTGTTTGTAGATTCTGTGACATCATGGTGATGACAGTGCAAGACTGTGATGGTTCGTCTCCAATCGGGGACTGTTTGGAGAGCTGAGGTATGGCGAAGTGAATTCAATGGTTTACTATTTCCAAGGTGTGTCAAGGCGAAGCTATAGTGTATCAGGAATACACAATGGCAGGACTCCGATTGGCGGGAGGGTAGTTCGAACATCAGCGAACCGTGGCACACGAGTTATGCGGAACATGATTACCATACCCCAGAGAATAGACAAATACTTTAAACACGGCCTCATCAGGAAGTTTCTGTGGTGTGGAATATCTCTGGGGGGGGGTTATTACTCTGGCAACATGGTGTCCCTGGCTTTCGGAGCTCTGGCGATCAATGATGTGGTAGCTGCTGTCATGACTGTTGCAGTATGTGAAGTAATCAGTAGACTGTTTTATGGACAGTGGCCTTCGCCGTCTCTGTGGCTAGTGTTCGCAAACTTTTTCAAGTGTGGGGTGGAATTCGCTTTCATTGCAGATGCATTCAAGTTAGCTGGGTGACCGAGCTATGTAACTAAAGACAGATTGAATTTGCTGGAGCATCCATGTGCTAAACAGATGTCACTGTGGTGGATGTTAGATGTCGCCAAGTCCATCCTGGCGACGGCTTTGAAATGCGAATAGAGGACCTTGTAAGCGCTGATGAGGTCGCAATGATCTTATGTATGCATTTGTGCTGTCATGGATCTGCAGTGGAGGCAGAATCTACAATTTTAGGAATGCTAGATGTGCTGCTGATGGTGTTCTTTTTCGGTTCCACAGGTGGATACGGGATCTCTGCACAAGTGTGCAAAGATGAATGCCACACTCTCCAATTTTCTACTTCCTCGGTGCTACATGGTGACAATTTCATCGATGCCGGCGCAGCGCACGGCAAGTGTGCATGAGTCCAGAAGCCTCTATCACAATCCCAGGTATGCGAAGTGTCAAGCCATAGAAGGCACATCACAAAGGACGAAAATCGAAAGCAACACAGCGGCACACCTGAGCACGAGAGAGTGCCATCCATACACAAAAGAAGGGGAACCAGGGCCACACACACGTGTTCACAGCCCTGGCCTTCGCACGCCGACGCTTGGTCACAGCAGATGGAGCAACCCAGGTAGCAGACAGGTACGAGTCGTCAGCAGAGTGCAGCTGGGGGTAGGTGGGGGGCCTGTTACGGGGGACCGGGGAAGATCAGACGATGTCGAAGTGGAACATGGAGGGTGGGAGCAGCGCTGGGGTGGCGAGCATGGCGGACTCAGGGTCAGTGGGGGGCAGTGGGGCGGATGGTGGGGACAAGAGGACACGCGCAGCCAACCAAAGCAGTACATGCTAAGGGGTCAGGAGCAGGGCAAGCACCAATCCAATGAGCACAGACGAATCGGCAGATGAAACGGGGGTGGGGTTACACACTTTTATCTGTTTTCGCCCCTCGGGAGTTCAAAGGAGGGCACGACTGGTTTGCAGCTGGCGCTTTGATTCTACAGTGCATGACCAGCTCTCAGAATATCAGATATCTGCAGAGAACTATTCTACTGCTTGAGATTACCTGGTATCTGGAAGCTGATAAATGTGGCTGGAATGTCCGAACTTAAGACCCTCCTGCTGATCCTACCTGTTTCCACCGCCGGCGCCGCAGCTATTTGTGGCATGTAGGCAGCCACCGCCCCCCACATGCATACCTCCTGCATCCTGCACGACAGCATGCCACCCTCAAAATTAACATTCATGCAATCACACAATTATCGCTTGCTCCCTCCCCCCTCCGGAACACCTGCTGTTATCGACGTGGACGTACCCCTGCGCACTCGCTCCCGGCCCCCGGGTCATCTCCTGCCCCTCGCGCTTTCTTCCGTGCGCGCTCGTGTGATGGTGCCCCTGCTTCCGTTTCCGGATCTGATGTTCCTGTTTGTTCTGCCGGTGAATAGGCTGGGGCTTCCCTAGGTGGCTGCCCCTCCACCCCACCTCTTCGGAATGCTGAGGGCCGTTCCCTTCGGAGGTGGCGCGATTCTTGATGGGGTTTTTGTGCGTCCTTTGGGTTCGGTAGGAATGCCCCCGCCCCTCCCTACCAGCGCTAGCGTTTGGTTACGACGCAAGTACAACTGCTTCCCAGCGCAGAGTAGCCGGCACCTATAGATGCATGTTGGAAATATCGCCAGAAGTCAGCAGCGCTACAGCTGATGCGACGCAAGTACTATTGCTGCTGTCAGCTATGTCCAGGATGCGCCTGTAAGATACTGTCTGTGTTCGAAAAGTTCAGGAAGGCCCTGTTGCATCAATCGTACCTCCACATCGATGCCGTGTTCAGGCTGCCTCAATATCTTCATGCTGTCCTCGTCACTCGCCACCACATTGCATCCAAACCTTAGCTATAATGTTTATTTGGCGAATTTCTGTGGTGAATCGCGTCGCACAGTCCAGGCCATGGACTGTGCTTCAACGCAGTGCATGGCACCGTTGCTTGCAGAAGGATGTGGAAACTGTCAATAAAACTCCGATAGCCAGCAACATGACGGAAGATCTTTACAAGTATCTACTGGCGCACACACGGGAACCACAGGCATGCTAGCTCATGGCTCCTGGGCTTGTGCTGATTCTGCAATAAGCAGAACATTGTTTGCACGTGTATGGCATCTGAGAACATAGCTGATGCACTCAAATCTGTGTTGATTTACAGCCTTGTCTGCTGATGTAGGTTCTCCAGGAGCTGCGGGTTGCCACTTCAGGCTTCACAGCATCACAGATG
The DNA here is from genome assembly GCA_032359135.1 of Ulvella scutata. Lineage (NCBI taxonomy): Eukaryota > Viridiplantae > Chlorophyta > Ulvophyceae > Ulvales > Ulvellaceae > Ulvella > Ulvella scutata. The sequence continues at coordinate 128,735 of JAUMHD010007766.1, forward strand.
CAAATCACTCCCGAACAAGGGCAGTTCATGGCCATGCTGGTGAAGCTGATAGATGCAAACAACTATCTCGAGATTGGAGTATTCACAGGTTACTCCCTGATTTCAACCGCTCTTGCACTGCCCGCAAAAGGAAAGGCGATTGGGTTGGACAGGGATGCACGTGCGCTGGAGGTCGCAAGGCAGTTTGTGGAGAAAGCAGGCGTGTCTAGCAAGGTAGATATTCGGGAGGGCCCTGCGATGGAGTCTCTGGAGGAAGTGCACAAGGAGTATGGAACAGGCCAGTTTGATTTGGTGTTCATTGGTGTGCCTCTGCAGTCCTCCACATCGCCAGCTCTGGGTGGCACGTGCCACAGGCATATGGTCACTTTGATTATGCTGTGCAGATGCCGATAAGCGGGGATACAAGGATTACTACGAAAGGGCATTGGATCTGGTGCATTCTGGGGGGCTCATTCTGATAGACAACGTTCTGTGGTATGGAAAGGTGGCAGACAGCAGTGTCGATGACAAGCAAACACAGGCACTAAGACAACTCGCAGCAGAACTTTTTGAAGACCCCCGAATAGACCTGAGCATCGTCCCCATTGGCGATGGTATAGCTTTGTGCAGGAAGCGATGATCACTGGAGGCAGCCACATGCCTTTTTCTGGAGTACATGTGGCGAATTTGTCTTGTCTGCACCACTAGCTACATTTAGTGCAAACACCTGCTATTTTGTTGAGGTGCAAGACACTAGCATGAGGCTGAGTGTTCAAATACTTTTTCTTCGTCACTTACCTTGTTTTGACGACCTCCTTAATTGTGGCATGTTGCAACAGTTGTCACAGCAGCTGATGCTGCATTAGCTATCATGATTTTCCTGCAACAGCGGAAGAGAGCCCAATGTAGCACCTGCAGCTGATGTTGTTGCATGGAAGCTGAGCGCCGAACGTCTTGTGTTTGGGGGAGACACTGCATGGGATGGGTACAGTCTATAATTCCTCTGAGCAATCAAAGGTGTCAGCTACTGTAGAGTCCTGATCATTAGTCTTCAAAGCACCCGTTTTGTCTAACAATTCATGCATAGCCTGTGTCTTGGTGCGACTGTGCGCCATTTGCACCTCAGAGATCTTGTCCAGCATCTGCAGCACATTCCACCTTTTCAAGTACCAAATGATTCGGTTCTGTGACGTTCAGCAATCATGGTGTCTGAAAAGGACCTTGTTCTGCCATTCCACTCTTCGATGTGACTTCTTCAGCGCCTCTACCCGGGCCTTTGCTGAGGAGGCATCCTGAACAGCCAGGTCGCGTTCCTCTTCAAGCATATTCACACGCTGCTCCAGTGCTGCGTTGGAGTCCTCTGCCCGGGCAACTACCCTGTCAACTGCTTCCAGCCGCTGCAGGGTTGCCACTAACAGTGCCTTCACATCATCCCGCTCGCCTGCAACATCTGGCTATGTTGGAACGAGTTCGCACCCGCCCATGGGGTGCATACATCCAGGAAGACTGCAGCCTCTGACGTGCACACTGTGCGTGCAAAATTGATGGTGCACCAAACAGGGTCCAAATGCAAGGTGTGGGGCCTATGTCCATGCGACCCAGACACCAACACGTCAACATTCACCCATTATCTGCACCCAATGCTTACATGTAACCTGCAAGATGGCGTCGATCACATACGTGTCATTGCTACAAGCTCATCAGCCAGTTTGTCCATGTTGGCGCTGTGTATGTCATCCTGTTCTTTTTGCCGTTGGCAAGCAGCCTGCAGCAGAGACAGCTTTGGAGCACTGCACAGACCCCAAGTCTGTTGCGCTTGCCCTGTTTCCAGGTGATACATGTGAGTACCTTTAATTGATCTTCCCGGTTTGATAATGCAGTGCGAAGAGCCTTCAGGTCCACAAGCCTGGCATCATACAACGATTGCAGCTTCATCTGCGCAGCCTCCAGTTTGGACGTGCGCTTGCGCTCTCCTGACAGTTGCCGGCGTAAATCAGCCTGTGCGAAACACCAGTCCAATCAGTACAGTCTGCAACATGCAACAGCTGAATACTGGTTCTGCTGGAAGCTGTGCAGAGGATCACCTTTTCATGGTTCCATTTACTCTCAGCTTCCTTGTAATCTGCCAGCAGGCTAGCCAAGGGCGATGACCTGTTGCCTGCTGAAGCACAAGTGGAACTCCTGACCGTTGGAACCCATACCCTAGCTTGGTTCTTGCTCCCAGTCCTCTTGCGCTTTGGGGATCTACAAGCGCCTGCTGAGTATAGCTGCCAGGTTGCAATGGATCTGCAACTTTGTTTCAGGAATAGAATGAGATTATAACGCACGTGGTCATCTGCATCTGGCATGATGATGCTGCTGTTGGAGTTTCAGATCGAGAGGCTGGCGCTGGAGTGCTGTGCCGAGGAGCTCCTGAGCTGATCGTGTTCAGAGCGGCCTCAACGTGTGTACATCTTGCCAGTAATCTATTCACATCCTCCTTGTTGATTTTGCCGGGGACCTGCATGAATAGTCTGTGAGCACAGGCGTTTTCTTTACTGCTTGCTCACAGGAGCACAAGCCAGATTTCCCTACAGCTACTACAGCAGCACAGGGAGCTCACGGTATTCGTGTCATCCGATAAGCCACTCTTGATTTTGACTCCTAAGGTTTCCAAACGTCTCTTCAGGTTGGCAAGCTCTGAGAAGGATTCATCATCCCCCATGCTCACCCACCGTGCTCAGAACAAAGCACAGTGCAGCAATGGAAGCTAGTGGATACAAAATGAAGAGCTTTCAACCTTTTTGCGCGTGTAGGTGTCAGTAATTACGTTGCGTGGATAGTCGTATCAATCCAGCTGTCTCTGCACCATCATGCCATTATTATCCTCAGCCAAACGCGCACTGTAATCGAGCTCATCAGACAAGATTATCAACAAGAGTTTCATGTCAACCGAGGTCTATGAAGATAAACAGGGGAACGCGATGGTGTTTTGAAAACATGCCAAAACCAGACCAGGTGCACACTTCTTCATTGGCACTGCGACATGATTAACTCATCCTAAATATTCCACACACGCAGAAGTTGGATCGCATTCAGCACATCGCTGTTTGTGTTACGAGACGTGCTCTGCAAACGGTCAACAAAAGATGGACGACGCCACAAAGCGAATGCTGCTCCTGGGCAGACAGGCTCCTCCAGTACGTCTTGTATCTCTTGTATCAGCCAATTGTTTGAAATCTGTTTGTTTGAGCACAGCTCTCACCTTGTAATGTAGGCCAGCAATCAGGCTTGCAGTAGACTGATGCCATCACGCGGGTGCCTTGCAGAAAGCCATGGACCTCAAACTGGAGCCACGCACATATGTGTCGCCGAATCATGCTCCTGTGGCTGATGTGTCGTACCGTGTGGAGGTACTGTGCTCCCTCCAACTTAAATGAGTTGTTGACAGCTGTTCCACCTGTAGACTGTACTTCTTTTGTGCAGAAGCATATTCCAGTCCATGACCCTGGAAACAAAGCAGAACGGAAGGCCAAACAGGAGGTGTGTTTTCACTTGGCGTGAGTGTGCTTCATGCACTACAATGAGTTGATGGGAGTTGGCACGTGCAGATTCAAGAAAGACCTCGCCCAAATGGTCACCTTGAAGAGTTCCAGCACAGGGTTCGCATGCGAGCAGCTAAGGTGCAGAAGGACATGCGGGAACAACAGCAACAGCGCAAGCAACAGGTAGGTGTGCACATCTAGGTGTGTACATGTGATGCAGTGCACCAAATGACTGAGTGGTACACGTGCAGTTACAAGCTAAGAAGGAGAGCTTGGATCGCCGCAAGGCCTATGCCCGCAGGGTATCAGCGGCCAACACGCTGGCCTTCAAGAAGGTGTGCTCCTTCTCTCATGTGCTGACTTGCCTGGGGTGGTGCTGGGTAGTAGTGTACCCACGTCGTAGCCAACAGCGGCACTGCTCACCTGTTTCACCAGAGATGCAGCACAAGGAGGCTGTGGAGGAATCGAGCTCGGAGTCAGACTACTCTGACAGTTCCTGTGATGAAAACTCGGACAGTGAAGGGGAGGACGCTCCCACTGAGCATGTCCTCTCACAGCCGCCGACCATCTCAGGGACTCTGCACACTGCCACGAAGCAGCTTGGCCCTCCAACACTCCAAGACCCCTACAATCCTCCACCTACTGTTAAGGTTCGCTGCAGCGCGTGATGGGGTTTCGTTGTTGCTTTGTTGCCACAGTTGACTGTTCTTCAAGCTCCATTCAAGAAACTGTTATGTCCTATCTTTTTTGTTGAAGTCGCAAGCCAATGAGCATCCCATTGCATACAGATAGTCAAAGGACCATCCAAGGAGCCACCACGACAACCTTCGCCGCAACCTCAGAAGAAAACTATCCCCCCCGCTGCACGGGTGAAGCGGCAAGCAGTCGATGCATCAGGCATCTGGAGACCTGCTAAAGGTGCACAGTGTAATAGCATGTCCTGCTCCTCCGCAGAGGAGCCATGTGCACCTCCACAGCAAGTGTTGGATCACGTAAGAGCCGTGAAACGTCATGAGGAGCTGTATCATGGAGCTTTGACCCCAATGATCGTATCTGATGACCAGTACATTGCAACACATGGTCGAGGTAAACACGGTCAACAAGAATATGGCCCCTGCCAGCATGATGCAAGCCAGCGCTCTCCACCGCACTATGCGCTGCAGCACCAGAACATGCATCCTGGTGCGTCAGGGCGGACAGGGGATCTGCAGCACACACCGCGCTCACATGGCACTTTTCTTCGAGAAGAAGAAGATCTGACTTCGCCGGAGATGATTGCATTGTGGCAGCGTCAGTGTGAGGACTTGGACGTTGTTCGGGAGGAAACAAGAGCACAGAGTTCGAACTTCAGTGGAACGGAATTGGGAACAAATGGGTACCTAGGTCAGATAGGGATTGATCTCCATGGTACCCCTTATCAGGGTGTTGGAGGCTATCCGCAGGGTGCAGCTGTGGATTTCTCGCAGCTGTGTCCGCACTCTGGCCCCCCAGGACTGCACCTCCAGGCATTCAATCGCAGTTTGCCCAGCCCAACACCAAGTATATCTTCACAACCTGTTCTGGATCGTGAAGCGGGGGGGGGCACCGGACTAGCAGGCAAGGTGTCGCCCGTGGGGGTCGGAGCTCATTGGTGCAGTGTGACTGAACCCATGCATGACAGAACCAATGTTCCCGGAATGTCCGCGAACCCTATCAGTTGCGAGCAGTCTGCTTGGACGAAGTTTGCAGCTGGTGCAGCAGAGTGCATGGATGGCAGAAGTGATGATGAGCTGCCGTTGTGTGGGTGCGGCATCAGTCTTTTGTTTGCCATGCATTTCCAAGCAGTTTTTGGTAACCACTATGCGTGATGCATGCCTCCGTGCCGAGTGTAAGCTACACTGATACTGGAGTATCATGGGGGCAACAGAAGTGCATGGGACTGGAAGCTTCAGATAGCTGGCTTCCTAGGTGTGTTGTAGCACATATCCCAACGTTACATCACTGGCATCTGCAGGGCTTTCACAAAGCAGCATGTTAGCGAAGGAAACGGGCAGGTGAAGCACTCACTGTCAAACTCGATGATGCAGAAAATTCAGCAGAGGGTGCGATTTCCTGCAGGCACACATTTCCTGCTTGTGACTTTTGGTGAGCAGTGATGAGGAATATCGGGCCCGTTTCTTAGTTTCTGATGGTTGGCCTTACAAGCCAAAGGTGGGCTGCATGTGCAGTTTCACAGACTCACGCCGCATGAAACGTTGCTTGCAAGCCATGCTTTCTCATGCAGGTGGAGCAAATGCAGTTGCGCCTGCCTCAGATGTGTGCCTGCCATGACGTCTCTGTCCTAGACCCACATTACACGTCCTACTGCCACCCAACGTGCCAGTTCTATGAGAACGAGGAGAGGTTCTCGCTGATGCTGAAGGGGCTGTTGGAGACGTGGGGTATTATCGAACCATAGCACATGAGAATGTTGTGACATGCCCCCTGAATGTCTCCTGTACTTCACGGTGGCAGCAGTACTTCGCGTAGAGGGTGAACACAGCTGACAGTATAGGGGTCTGATATCGACCGATAACCTTTGGTAACAACATTAGAAACCCATGCTCTTAGTCAAGGGCTGATAGAAGGTGCCTTGCAATTCACCTCTATACGCCAAACTGAGGATACGAATGACACAGGAAGTCAGCACCAGGTGAGCTTCGAGGGTGCACAACCAACCACAACCACTCAGGAGATGTTTTCGGAGAAGGGCGACCCCAGCTCGAGGGTTACCTGCACTGAACATGCCACTTGCAGCCAGAATTACAGTTCCAAACAGACTGAAATTACATGTGTGGCTACATGGCATGATCAATTGTATACATCCTCGCCATGGAGTCAAAACCTTTTGTGTCATTGCATCTTATCAAGTTTCCAGCATCACAGTTCAATGGGCTATCCGCATTGGGATCTGACATCATCGACAAAATTGCTTGGCAAACGGACAGAATGGTCCATGCCGGCGTCCAGTTGGTCTTCAAGATGTCTAAGCATACTTCACCGGTCTTGAAGTGTATGTTGGGGTGAAATATCCGCGTCTTGAAAGTGGCTTCTGGTGGTGTAAGAGGATAGTCATGTGGGATCTTCAAGGACATGCTGAAGTGACCCCCCTCATAAGGAGTATCTGAAGGTCCGTCTAGAACACAGTTCCAGAGCAGCATATTGTCATTGTTCGGCTCAAGGAACAGACCCTGAGGCTTGTTGCGAGAAAGATCCTTAAGTTCCTGCATACAAGTACCCACAGATCTCACTCCTTTACTCCTTAAACGAAAAGATTCCTTCAGCGCCTGAAATGAACAGTTGTTGTTTAAAGTTTCATCCATGGATGGTGCAGGGTGAGGGAAGACGAACAGCTACAAGCCTTGACTTTGTGTTGTTCCTACTGCCACTTGACCCACCATACATCGCGATCTGACTGAAGAGAGTGTCTGGAAATGAATATCAGCATGCGCTTCAATGGAGCACTATTGACAAGTGACCATTCGCGTGTCTTCAGCCCAGACACGAGAGCAAGCTGGCATTCCACGCAGCCGAAACAAGAACGAGACATACACCCTCAGCTGTGCGATTGAACCGCAGCTGCGCGCAGTTTAAGTGCAGAGCTGCAGTGTTCAAGATTCAGACAGTTCATGCATGCTCAAATCTCTGAAGCCTCGCTTCTCGAACTGAGTCTGACACAGTTGCACACCATGCTCTGCTGACTTCTCTAGCTGACTTCTCACGTTCAACCACACCAAACGGAACGCGATCCATGCGGCTGTCCTACATCACTGCCCATTCTTGAGCCCCTTCTTCTATAGAAGCTATCACAGTGATAGCTACTTTGCTAACCGGCGGGCTCCAGGTGTACTTCCGTGGCATGCCCCTGGGTGAATACTTTGAGTCCACTCACCATATTCTACTTCTGCCTCACCATCCATCCCACTCTGCAACTCGCCCCCAACATCAGCCCCGATGTCCATGTCTTCGCATACGCAGACGACATTACCCTTGTCGGCCCCAGCCCGCAGTGCGCACGTACGTTTGCTGCACTGCTTCGACACTGCTCCCCCCTGGGGCTGCACCCCTATCTTGACAAGCGCAAAGCTTTCAGCCCTAACCCTACCCGCTCCCTAGTCGCCGCCCGCAACCTTCCGATCTCCCACGCCTCCGACGGCATCGCTGTCTGCGGCACAGCGATCGGCGGCCAGCAGTTTGTCACTCAATTCGTTCACACCTCGGCCACCCACACTACGAACCTTATTGCTGAACTGGCAGCCTCCCCCTTGCCCGCCCAGTTCAAATGTGTGCTACTGCATTGCTCGCTGCCGAGACAGCACCTGCATTTGTCTCTGCCAGTGCCCTGGGAACGGCTTCAAGCTCCACTACTCCAGTTCTAACAAGCGCTTACGAACTACCCTCTCGAAATCCTTGACCTCACCAACCCAGAGGAGCGGGGCCTCTGCTGGGAACAGCTTCTGCAGCAACTTCGCCTGCCCCTGACGTTGGGAGGTTTGCCCTTGAACACACCTCAGAGTCCACTGCACGCACAGCATGGGACTCCATGGCCGCCCAATGTGATGAGGGCTCTCTCCTAGGGGCCCGATGTATTCCCACCCTTCACAGGAGATAGCCTGGAGCTTGCCAGCCTGTGGGCCGACGTTCTCCTGCACACCCCTGCAGTCACTCAAGGCCTCCATCTCACCCACAGCGAGGTCGACACCACTGCGCTGCCACTTCTCCTTACTGCGCATCAGTTCATGCGGTGCAAGGAGCGTAACTCAGCATGTGAGCATCTCTTTTCTCTCGATTGGTCACAGGACCACCTTGCTAGGTTGTGCAGTACCGCCTGCCGTACCGCCGGCGCGTACCTCGATACGGTACCCCCACCCCCCGCCTCACCCTTGCTGACAGGGAATTCATTGACCCCTGCCAGGTCCGGCTAGGGGTCTCTGGATTTCCTCCTGGGGCCCCACCCACAACATTCCCCTGTGGCACCATGCTCCAGGGCAATGAGGCCACTCATGCACTGAAATGCAACTTCATTCCCAGCAGCTGTCAATTTAAACACTGCCGCCACAACCTGGTGGCGACCGAGGCTCTCCGCGATGCCAGCAGCCACGCAGGCATCTTCAGCATCCAGGAGCTCTTGTATCGCGACCTCGACCCTGCACCCGGGCGTGCCGTTGGCCAAGCCTGTGGTGGCATGTGTGCCATTGTCAGGCCTGGCACCATGGCCCTTGACACTGTTGTCACCCACCCTGCCGGCGCCACCAATCTCTCCCGTGGCCCTGCATCCATCGCTGGTACCTCTGCCGCAGCCACCCGCATGCGCAAATGTTCCCAATTCATCTTGCATCGGGCGCCCGGTCTCGCGTTTCGTGCCTTTGCTATCCAATCGTATGGCTACCTGGATCCAGTCCGACTCGAAAGGCGTGGATGATCTCAGAATCCGGGCCAGTGCATCTTGCAGCACTGGTCCCATGTCCTTCGGGTCATTCCTTGCCAGCGCCAATCGGGAACTCAGTGTTGGTTCATGCAATGGTAACCACGCTCTATTTGTTCCGGGGTTCAACTGTATGCCCGTGCCAGTGGCCATGCACTTCTGCCTGGCTTGCTGGTTCCTACGGTTGACGAGGAGTGATGTATATGTGCAGTTGTGCCCCACTACTTGGGTGTTGATGCACCATCATGAAGGTGGTTAGCTTTGTCATCATGCATCTGTCACCGCGTCGATGTAACTACTATACTGCAGCTGCAGTAGCGAGATTTTGCATCGCGAGATCCATAGCTGTGAATATTCCAACGTACTGTTCGGTCTCTGCACACCCTCACAGGAGGTGGAGTGCCATTGTCTGATTGGACCTATGTCGTAAGTGAATTGTGTTGAGCATTCTACGCTATGAGCGGCAGCGTGAAGCCTATCGATAAGACATCTGTCCACCGGATTACCTCAGGGCAGGTCATCGTTGACCTGTGTTCAGCTGTCAAGGAGCTTGTAGAAAACGCGCTGGACGCAGGTGCAACATCCGTTGAGGTGAGACTCTACACATGCATCAGCAGGGCTTGAAATACGCGCATTTTGGACTTGCATAGGCTCTGACTCCAAATGCTTCGGTCCAGGTGCGACTGAAGGAACATGGTTCAGAGCTCATTGAAGTCGCTGACAATGGCAGCGGGATTAGCCACGTGGACTATGATTCCATCGCTTTGAAGTATCATACATCCAAGATCTCAACGTTTGAAGATGTTGCGAAGGTGCAATCCTTCGGGTTTCGGGGGGAGGCGCTGAGCTCGTTGTGTGCTGTGTCCACTGTTGTGTTTACCACAAGGACAAAAGAACAGGATGCTGGAATGAAGCTGTCGTTTGACAGCAAAGGATATCTCCAAGGTGCTACGTCAATGTGTTGCGGTCTAAGTATGATGTATCAAGCTTCGCATCTGATGGCACCATGGCGACAGAATGGCGACATTCTGTGGCGAAGAATGTTGCAGGAAAGGAAGTAGCGCCAAGGTCACCTGGAACCACTGCGAGCATAAAAGATCTCTTCAAGTCGTTGCCAGTTCGGGCAAAAGCTTTCAAGACCAACCTGAAGAAAGAGTATGTGAAGCTTGTTCACCTCTTGCAAGCATATGCAGCAGTGTGCACCGGTGTCCGCTTCATCGCCACCAATCAGGTTCCAACCTCCCTTATTTCCAACACAATTCAGCATAATCATCTGCAATGGCAAACTTGCTGTAAACAAAAGAAACCAAGTGACTGCACCAGCCTCGCTCAAGGGTGCAACATGTGGGTGTCAACAAGTATGTGTTACCCGAACACACATACTAGAACACACAGATAACCAGAAAGCACCGAGAGCTTCATGCGCAGGTAAAAAAAGCGGCCCGAACAACCATCGTCAGCACGCAGCCAAAGCCAGGAATAAAAGACAATGTGGCAGCCATCTTTGGAGCAAAGCTGGCGTCGTCTCTGGAGCCTCTGGACGTAGCAAACGACAAGTTTTCGATTACGGGAGTGATATCCAGTGCTGTCAAAGTGGGTGGCAAATCTAACGGCCACCCACAGTTCCTCTTCCTTAACTCGCGGCCAGTAGATATCCCCAAGGCGGTGCGAGTGGTGAATGAGGCATACAGGTGTGCCACGGGACAAACTGCAGTGCCGCATCCACTGATTGAGCAACCCATGCCCATCTGTTTAGGCTGCTCGATTTGCTCCTGGGGGTTTGCATAGTATGGGCAAGCTGGAGGACAGTACAATTACAGTTCTATCACCCTCAGTTTTCAGAATGCATGAACCAGGACAACGTTCGAAAAAATATACACCGCAGTGTGCTGCCTTGTATGTAGAATGTGACTGCAGAGTTCAAATATTGGTCCGCTGATTTTGATTGTACACCTCGGATCCTGCTTGATACATATGCATGAGGGTACCTTGACCACCTAGAATCGTGATCACAGCAGAGATTCGGGAATAGGACAGAGGGCTAGCACACTAGAGTGATCCTGAGTGCATGCCGGCTGCATTGCAGGAGCCTCTCAAGCCCCGCTCTGGCAGGCTACAAGGCCGTGTTCGCCATCAACATCACTGTGGACTGCAGCATGGTTGATGTGAATGTCACTCCAGACAAGCGCACCGTGTTTGTGCAACAGGAGGCTGCGCTTCTGGACCTGCTGCGCAGCTCTCTGGAGGATCTCTGGGACCCCACCAAGTGGCAGGGGGCGCAGTCGCTCGCCAACAGCTCTGCCGCACAGCAACCGTGAGCCCCCCTGCACCATGCCCTTCATTTCATCCTGAAAGAAAGTATGTGACTTGATTTTGGCAGCCCTGTGCGCTCTGCAGGGCCTCCGTGTGGCGTGCATGCAAGCGTGCTGCGGTGCCTCACACCATCTATGCATGCAGAGTGAGCAACAGTGGCAAGCAGCAGTCGCTCTTGAGCTCCGCCAGGAGCATCAAGTTATCTGCTGAAGCCTGCACCCCATCCCAGGCCACCCCCCTGGGCCCCTCACAACCAGTCACTCGCGTTCACCCTTCTGGAGGGCCAGACACTGCAGAGCCAGCGGCTACCTCTGTAACCGCCGCTGCTACCCCAGGCTCAGCTGCTGCACCAATCACTCCAGCGCCCATCATTAGCCACAGTGCCGCCGCCACTTGCCACAGCGTGGCAGCTGGGGCCTCGGTGCCTGCCTCCTGCATCGCCCGCCAGAGCTTCGCATCTGAGCAGGAGCAGCTCACAGACCAGCGTGGCTGCGGTGCGCATGATGCAGCAGGGGATCACCGCAGTCCAGTGGTGCTAACCTCGCCAGAGGCATCTCCAGATGGGAAGGTGGGGGCTGTGCCACTGAGGCCCGCAGCTGCTGCGGCAGGCAGTAGGAGAGGTGCGCTGGCTGCAGCATTGTCTGGGCCAGGGCGGAGCAAGGCCAGCACTTGTAAGGCGGACAGTGAGTTTGTGCGGGTCGCGACTGCGGCTGCTGCAGCCACTGCGGGCGCGGACGCCTCAGCGGGTGCGCACTGCAGTGCTGCGGTCCCTACTCGCATAACGGGCACAAGGCTGCTGATGCGCAGCCCAAACAAGCCCCCTCGGCTGCTCGCAGGCAACAGCATGCCTGCCGAGGTGCCTGCCCATAATGCCAGCGTCGATAACGCTGCAAATGATCGGCCGGCTGCAGCGGCCACCGCCTCACGGGGCCTGCACGATGCAGGGTTAGAGGCTGCGGAGCGTGGTGTAGATGTGGAGGTGGCAGGCTCCGGGACTGGCCTGCCGCTTGCCCAGTCACCGACTGAGATAGCAGTCAAATCTGGTGCAGTATCAGAGCATGATTCGGACGCCGAGGTGGTATGTGCTGTGGAAGATGACGGGGCTCAGCTGATTTCTGGGGATTTAGAGACTTTTGGCGAGCACTGTGAAGCAGGCTTGCACAGCCGCAGCGCCGCAGCTCATGGGGATGTCCTCGAAGGCGGCAGTGTGCAGGATCTGGACATTGAGATGCTGCAAGATTACGGTGAGGATGAGGCACCATCAGCAGCAGCAGGGAGCCCTCTGCGGCCCAAGCGCGGCATGGCATGCCTAGCAGATAGCCCTGAGGCCGCTGCGGCCCCGCAGCCACGCAAATCGGCCCGCAGTCAGAGCATTCCAGACCAGCACGCCTCTGGAGGAGCCGGCTATGCAGGTGCTCATGTAGGGGGCCACGATGGTGGTGGTGGTGGTGTGGATGGCGAGAGTGGAAGAGGTGCAGCTGCACGCACGAAAGGTTCAGAAGGGTCACCCGATGATGTTGACATGCAACTTCGAGATCTCGAGGTTGTCCGCAGTGTGTTGAACAGCGGCGGGGTGCATGCTTGTGAGGCAGCCGGCCCCCGCGCGCTCACCTCCACGCCCTGTGCTGGGCTGGTCGCCGAAGCTGCAGCGCTGCCAGGTGGTTCAGCAGACGTGGCACTAGACATGCCTGAGATCCTGCAAACAGATTCAAAGGTACATGCAGAGGGAGGGGGGCCGCAGCAGCCTGCAGTGGAAGGGGGCAGGCAGGCAGCGTGCGTGGATGTGGCGAGCATGCGTGCCCGGCGGCTGGCAGCTGCTGAAAGACAACGTGAAATGCTCAGACAGAATTCAAGAGGTTGCGCTGTCTCTGGGTTCAAGGCGGCGTCACTGCAGGTGTGCTACTGCTTGTGCGCAGCATGTGCCGAGACTGTTCCATCACCGTTGCCCGTTGCGCTGCCGCAGTGCGGTGGTCATTGAAATAGGCGACCGCACCTTTCCTTCATGGAAGCAGGACACAGACAATTTCCCCGCCCGCTCTCCAGTTTTGAAGATTCCTACACATCGGCGTGGTGGTCGCGCTGCTGCTGCTTCCTTCAGCCATCATCACCACACGTATGCCATGCAAACGCCGCAGGCTTGTGAAAGGCAGGACTGCTCCCGCACTAGCAATCTGAAAGCCTGAATTCATGTAGGCGCTAAGAGCAGATGGAGATGGTGGCAATGAGCAGGAGGCGCAAGCTGCGAGCGAGCTGGAGCGGCGGTTCAACAAGCACGACTTCAGGGGCATGGTGATACACGGCCAGTTCAACAAGGGTTTCATCATGGCGAGTCGAGGCCGAGACCTCTTCATCATCGATCAGCATGCTTCAGATGAGAAGTACAACTTTGAGCGGCTGCAGGACCAGCTGGTGCTGAACAAGTGCGCCCTCCACTGGCAGTGGTGCTGCCTGCCTCAGGCACACTCTTGATGCTTGCGCTGCCGTGTTTTGGGCCATCTGAGGTGTGCTAAAGGGGCCGCTGCTGGCTGTACATGTGGGTGCCTGATGTGCGTCGTGCTGACGATGTGATCATCGCTCGGGGGTGATGCAGGCAGCCGCTGATAGTGCCAGTTGACTTGGGCCTGGCGTCTGTTGATGACATGACCGTCAGAGAGAACATGGATGTGTTTGAGAAGAACGGGTTTGGGTTTGTGGACGACCTCGAGTCTGGCATGCTGCGGCTGGCCTCCGTCCCCTTCAGCAAGGGAACGACTTTTGGTCCTGATGACGTCCATGAGATGGTGCGAGCCAGTTTTCTTTGTTCCTTCGCATGCAGCATTGACTTGGGGGCGAATGACACAGCACTGTGTCTCTCTGAGTTGATTGTGGTTTGTTGCACAGCACTGTGTCTCTCTGAGTTGATTGTGGTTTGTTGCAGATCAGCATGATTCACAACGGGGAGAGCACACGAATCTATGTGGGTGACAAGCGCAAGTCACATGTTGCAACGAGATGTCAAATAAGGCCCAGCAGAGTGCGCGCAATGCTAGCCATGAGGGCTTGCAGAGGTTCCATCATGGTAGGCACAGCGCTCAACCGGCAGCAAATGCAGACTACCGTGGAGCGGCTCGCCGGCCTGGATGGCCCCTGGAACTGCCCCCATGGGCGGCCGACCCTTCGGCATGTGCACACACTGTCTGCCGATGCATGACAGAGCAGCAGAAGCTAGGGTCAGTTTAGTGAATAACCAAAATGTTACATTCAGAAGACTGACTATGCATGTATTCAGCAAATATTACGTTCTACAGTCCCAACTGGGAGTATTTGGCCTCTTCTAAACGCCTGATGTAAGTGTCCAGGGATATTTTGGTACGGCCAACTCTATCCTCTACTGGTTTGAATACCACTGGTTTTCTCCCAAGCAACCTTCTAGCAGCGAGCAGCTCCTTCGTCAGTGGCGCCACAGGGCCTGGCAGCACCAGGTGCATCAACTGCTCTTTCCGGCTTGCTTTAATCTCCTGCAAGCGATCGTTTTGTGAAAGTCAAATGCTGTAGACTTCGAAATATGTCAAGCGCTTGATGGTACTGGCAGCATGGGTGCAGTGACTGGTCAACTCTGCAAGGTCAACATGCCTGGCGAACAACGGACCTCTTTCTCACAGACTTGCTCCTGTTGCACAGCAATATTATCAATTTTCATCTTCTCAGTTCCTGTGGACCAATAATTCTTCTCTATAGTCCGCTTGCGGCTGTATGGATCTGGCCCTGCACTCCTGCGGCCATCGCTGGTCTTGTTAGCACTGAGCATGTGCGTTCTATTCGCGGCCACAGCCTTCTTGTCCACCAATTCTAGCTTCTTGTACAGCGGCTCATCCTCTCCGTGACCAACATTCTGTTGCTCTGCCTCCTTGGCTTTGATCTTGGCAAGGACTTCCTCCAAGTCCTGGGTTACTCTGCATGTGGTGACCAGCTGCTTCATGCTCCCTTCACTGCATGCCTCAGACCCCCCACACACGCAATCAGGGGTAGCTGGAATACAGTGTCACCAGCCTAGTCTCACCAGCCCTCACAGCTACGCTGCCAGCATCCAACTGGCGCAGCACTACATCCACGCACTGCCGCCAAGCACTGTCGTGCAGCAGTCACTGCTCCTCCAGGGCCCAACATCCCATCAGCTGGAGTCCAGACAAGGCAGCTGAACCGCTGTTCACAGCTGCAAGTTGCATGTGCGGGAAAACAGAACTATTGCACATCACCAAGCACCATACCTTGCAATCGCATCCTCATCCCCTGTCTCCTCTGCAGCCCTCTTAGCCATCAGAAGCTCCACGCGCTGTGTGTTCAAGGGCTTTTTCAGCAGGCCCTTTGCTTTGCGTTGCTGGACGATGCGGTTGATGTCGTCGGCAGACAGTGTGTAGCTCTTGGCATACTCCAGCTGCGCCTTCACATCAGATGCCTGCAACCTCACAACTCTGCTCACCAGCAGCTTGCTTGATACATGCTTGATAGCTTAACGAACAAGTGCACACCAAAGTAGACAGTGCCGGGCAGTTTAGCGGCGTCGCAGCACTGATAGCTATGCAGAGCGTGCCGCCAGGTGGATGCAGCAAAGGCCAGCGCAGCACAGCAAGCACAACACTGTACAGGAGAAGTGAAGACGAACCTCCCGCTTGGAGATCTGCTCAAGCTTGTGTTTGGCACGCAGGTCATGGAAGCGCTCAAACTCTCCGCTTGATACCCCGCTGTTAGAAACGATGGAGAACTGGATGGTGTGTGTCTCCTCAGTGGGGGTCTTGATGATCAAGTGCTTGTCAGATTGAACTCGCTGCGCCTGAGATCCGTGAAACCTGCATCAGAAGCAGCTATCACTGCACACGACCAGCACAGGAGCCACGTGCATGTGCCGGACACATCACAGTGAGGCTGCAGGGCAGTGCTTGAGGATTGGATGACACATGTGGCGCACCAGCAGCCCAGAACAGGCCAGAATATGGCAATGTGCTACTCCTGGGAGGGGATAAGGTGCGGTAGGAGCGGCAGGGGTGCAGCCGCCTTGCAGCAGTGTGTACAGTTCATGTGAGTGTGCACGCTGCCTCTGACAGCTCAGGCAGCCATCTCAAAGTGAGCAGAAGGGCCTAGTGGGGAGGCATACGTGTAAGGGGAGCCGTCAATGACGTCAGTGATGCGGCACATGCTGCCCTCCCCGCCTGGCTGTGTGGAGGTGGTGAGGGCGACGCGCACGATGGCGCCTGTCAGCGTCTCGCGAAGGTGAGGGTGCTTGATCCAGTCTGCCAGATTCTCTCTGTACACCTGCAACATCTGACAAGCTGTACAGTGCCAGGCATGTTGCTTGCGATTATGCTCGGCCAAACCCGAGAGCAGAACTTTGCTCCAGAAAGCATGGCAGCGGCGTAGGCGGCCAAAGCATGCACAGGCAGGCTGCACCCAAGGCTTCCTACAAGAGGCCATGCTGCGCAAATATTCTGTGAAAGGGAGTGAGGGATGAGGGTGCGACACTGCACCTGCATGCTGAGCACTTCCTCTGCGCTAGCCTCGAACGCTTCGGTGTCAATGTCGTAGCCTGCGTCCACAAGGCTGCCCGCTGCACGGTCTGCTGCACCCCGCCTGCTCGCTACATCACGGGTCGTATCCTCATCGGATGACTCCAGTCCAGTTCGCAGAGCTGCTGCTTCTTTCTGGCGATCTTCCTCTGGTCGTGCCACCCTCACGGGGGTCTTGTTGAGTGGAGGGGGTGCGCCCTCCACAGCACGGGGGCGGGGGCTGGCTGGCTCAGCACGTGCCGCAGGCGAAGCTTCTGCTTGAGCCTTTGCTTCTGCCTGCCTGTCCCTGCTAGCTTTCATTGCGTTGAGGGACTCCATCTTGGACGTTAGCTGCTTTGCAGATGCTTGCTTGCGCTCTGACCGGCGCAGATCTGCCGCCTGCAAGGCCACATACACAATCTTTGTTTCAAAGCGAGTCACGGCTTTCAGTCTGCGCGGTCCAGATAGTGCGGGGCAGCACACACCTCCTTGTCTGACTGCTGCTGTTCTGATACATCACTCTTTCTTGTCTTTGCGAGCTGCTTGAGCAGCTCAG
The DNA here is from genome assembly GCA_032359135.1 of Ulvella scutata. Taxonomy (NCBI): domain Eukaryota; kingdom Viridiplantae; phylum Chlorophyta; class Ulvophyceae; order Ulvales; family Ulvellaceae; genus Ulvella; species Ulvella scutata. The sequence continues at coordinate 146,069 of JAUMHD010007766.1, forward strand.
CATCATCCTGAGACTCTTTCCTCCTTGTAAGTTCCATCTCTCGTTCAAGTTCGGGCATCTGGAGCAGCCGCTTCCTGCAGTACAGCACGAGTGTCTTCCACAGGACACTAACCGTCACCATGCAACATACAACCAAATTAAGGAAGGCACCTGTCCTCCTTATCAATGCACAATCCTCCAAGAGCATCGTCGTCGCTGCTGCTGTCGTCATCGCTGTCTTCATCTGCACTCTCTTGCTTCTCTTCCTCGGCTGTCTTTCCTGTTCGGCCCACCTTTGTTGGTACTTCGCGATCCTGTCCATCCTTTGTAGGATCAGCTATGTCCAAGGCCCTTTTTTTACGTACTCCAGCTGCAAATCAGACAGTGAGATGTTTGACAACACGCAGTCGCATTCCACAAACACAAGAATCATTGCACGTGAGCACTGTGCTTACCCAGAGGCACTTCTACATCTCCGTTGGACTCCATTCTGCGAATTAAATCGACGCTCTGGTGGCAACGCGATATTAGAAGCGCCTCAACCGGTCAACGCAAAGAGCACCCTTGCAGCAGTCTGCTGACAAAACGCAACGCTGTACGGACAAGTGATGTGTCTCTTATAACTGTGCCCATCTGTATCTCAGAGATACAACTGCACGTGCGTGCCAGAAGTTGTGAAGTGTGCAATTGAAATTGGCAGCGTTTTTGAAGTGTTTTCGCACGCTGACAACTGCAGGAATATCGCAGCCTTGCAAGGCATTGATACGCCATGCAAACCTAAGTTACGCAGATTGTATGGCATGTTGGTAGCACGGTCTCTATCTTGAAATCACATCTGTTGAGGTGCTCGTGATTCATGGCACTATAATTTCTCCTCACGATAATTCTCCTTAATGTGCACGTTGGGAAACCAGTAGGCTGTATCTTACGTATCTCTCTTTAGAAGAAGCTATGCACGTGAAGACTACACCCATACGCGCTCCTGGGAGAAGGAAGCAAGCAAGAGAATTGACACCGTCAGAAGCGGCAGAAATCAAGCAAGCTTTTGACTTATTTGACTCAGATCAGTCTGGAAAGATTTATTACAGAGAGCTCAAGGTGCTGTGCTGCCAGCGTGGCACCTCAGTTCACCAGTGCAGCGTTTGAAGCTCAGCGGCACCAAGTCGCCCCTACCCACATCAGGGTATACTTGCGATGAAGGGCACTTATGCTGCGCTGTTACTTGCATGCAGACATGTCTGGCCGCACTTGGGTTCCCAGCAAAGAAGGCTGATGTTCTCTCAATGCTTGATGAACATGACCATGACCCAGCAGAGGGAATCGACTACAAAAGCTTTGAACAGATTCTCTCATCCCTGTACATTGGCCGAACATTCGATGACCTAGTGAATCGAGCTTTTGATGTGTTTGCAAGTGATGGAAAAGGGCACATTACTCTGAAGGGGCTGCGGCGTATCACCAAGGACGTTGGACAGTCCATTGGTGAGGAGGAGCTCAAAGATATGATTCGAATGTTTGACAAGAACGAGGATGGTGTCATTGACAAGGTATGGATCGTTCTGACATCAAGCTAGCAATACTGCACTGGCCAGGACCAGCATCTCAAAGAACGAGTCCGCACAGGAGGAGTTCCGGAGAATCCTACGATCGCTGAATCCAGAGGACGAAGATGATTCGGAAGAGGAAAATTAGATGGCAACACCATGTAGCACTGGATTCTGTGCATCATGACTCTCATCACATGACTACACGTGATGTACATACTGGTCTCTCAAGGACTCGGATCATCAGTCTACCTCGCGATTCTCGCATGCATCCAAATTAAAAATCCACAGCCTGTTGCGTCACTCTATTAGACCAACCAAAGCACCTGTCCAGGGAGTGCATCCAATCTCTTGTCTGATCTACTCTGTTGATTGTTGCAACTGGGTTGGGTGACATGCGTACACGGAGCACATCACCTTGTTGTAACTCCTGCCTATGCTTCCCATCAAAAGATACCCACGCTCCTGCTCGAGCATCCTCTCCTACATTCAAGCGTAGCTCTGAATAGTCTGGCAGGACGATTGGTCTAAAGTTGAGAGAGTGAGGGCAGATTGGTGTGAATAGGATGGCTGGCACTTCTGGATGTACCATGGAGCCTCCTGCTGCAGCTGAATAAGCTGTGCTGCCAGTGGGAGTTGCAATCATCAGCCCATCTGCTTGAACTCTGGTGATGAACGTGTCTCTCTCAAACACAGTGATGTTGGTCAAAAATGAAGATGAACCTCGATCCACCACCACCTCATTCAAAACCTGCATGGCGATGAGTCGTTGCAGTTACAGATAGGAATGCACAAAACATTCCTAAATCACATCGTGTTGTACGAGAAAACAGGTACACGATGTCATACGACGTATCTTACGACATCGTACGAAAATATCGGTGTCGTAGAAGTGCTGCAGAAATGGCCAGAAATATGGTAAATTGTAAAAGAACATGGACATATCAGCAGCGAAAAACAGCAACTATTCGGAGACCATCACATAACCGAGAACCTGGCCGTCAGGAATGTGATGACAGTGCAGCGGGCTGGAGTGAGTGAAAGCGCTCTTTTATGTGCTCTTGCTGTTTGTGTGCACTCGCTGTTCATGTGTTGCGAACTGTCAACTTGTCAGTCATGCCCGGTGTCACTTCAGGCCATTGCAGCACGAGGATCGACCGTTTGATGATCCTGATGACTTCAGTGATGACGATCCATGGGCAGACTGCTGTTGTTGACGATGCTGTAGTTGCTGAGTGTGTGGTCTATTGGGGATGGCATGCATGACAATAAAGACATGAAAGGGGTTGTAAACTGGCAAAAGCAAACGGGATGATTGGCTATCTAGCCACACCAAAGAAGAAGCAAAAACAAACCAGCTTCTTCCAGGTTGATGAAAACCAGGTTGATGAAAAGCATGCAAGCTTCATGAATCGTGTGCTTGGCGTACGCACTTGGTAAAAGACATAGCTGAATCGTCCATTAATTATACCAACATCGTTCAATATCGCATACATCTTTTCTTTTATTTCGTTAACGAGTTGCCTCGGACCTCGTGTTAGAGCTGCCCTGGTCACAGCTATCTGTTCAACTAGAACCATGCATTTTCACAGGTGCTTTGCACGATTGTGGCCATACAACCTTGGGGATGTTATATGCTGGAACATGTCCTGCAGAATGTTGTATACTGATCACAGGTAGGGATGTCCGAAATTCTGACAGAAGAATTCCCAAGGCCATGGCGGATACTACAATACTCCAAATGTAGCGTTCAAGGTATTCCTCCAGAGCCCATGCAACTGAAAGATTTGACAGCATGCTTTGTTCTCTTTTTAAAGCCCATTTGGGCACCCTTGTCGCACAGGCCCTTTCATGTATGTGTGATGGTTCGGCCCTCACCAAACACTGAAACCAGTCGAATTCCCACGTGAGTGGGACGCTGTGTCTGCATAGTCCCACCAGATGATACATTACATTTTGGTTCTTACAATATTCAGTACGCCATACACACCATACACCAATTGAAACGAATACATGAACAGGTATGCTACCAGTGCCCTTATGTCAAAAATTCCGACACATTTTCAACCACAGATCAATGTAACGAAATGGTTGCGAGACTTGTACAACCAAATCCCTTCCCGCCCCATGTAACTTCCCAGTTTGGCTAAGGGTGCTAGGAAAGAATTTCGTGAGTGCCATTCTAGTGAAGTGGTGGATGTTTTGTGGTCGTTGTTTTTAGATAGTTGGGTTCATGCCTCATCACTACCTTTCCGGTTTGTAACACATTTGGGCGGGAATGGCACTGAACACTGGCGCCTCTATATCGCTGTGGTCTGAAGACCATTCGCCAACCATCGGTACACTTCCTATTCACAGTGCGCGCATGATAAGGAAGTCGTTGGCAGTGTACATATTGTCAGGGAAGGTTCTACGCACCACAGACACACAATATAATCCATGCCAGCATCACGAGCTTCGTTGAAAGGAATATGCGGCATAGAGTACCAGTTATATCATGTCAGAAAGATTCTGACATGTTCATATACCACCAAGCCTGGTCTTACTGTTCTCTTTTGACCCAGCATATGGGCACAGTTGAATGCGCGGCACACACCTCGTATTGCTGGTCTACCATAACCTTCCCTGCGCGAACGATCTCACATGCCAAGCGCATCCTGAGTGACACGTTCACTCCCATGCTTGCACTCCCATCTGGAAGCTTGCATGCGCTAGGCTGGGTGCTGCCGTAAATGACACTGTTGAGGTCCTTGATGACACTTGAAAACCTGTGCTGCGAGAGGAATCCCAGGCTCCCTAGATGAAAAGCCATTATTGGAGGCACATGGCTGCGGAACAGTTGTGAGGTGTGCAGAATAACACCATCCCCCCCAAGACACACAACAAAATCAATAAAGTCCCCTAGCCGCCTGCCCTGGTCTGGTGTGAACGTGTACACGTTGGCTACTCGACCCATCTGTGCAAGTTTTCTATGCACAGATGGCTCAACCACGACGTTCATGTTCTCCTTTTCAATCAAGTACTGCGCGACAGTGCTCAACTCTTCCATGAGATCATCCCCAAGTTTCTTAACGATCATCACCCTGAAACATTCAACTGTTTGAGAACGTGCACTGGTTAAGTTCTCAGTATACCAGGGAGCCAATCAGATGTTCGACATACCCGCAATAGTCATGGCAAAGTTGGAGTGTCGCACGTTTTCGGTTTCTGCTGCCATACAAGCATGTACTGGTAGGAGCTTGGATACGCAAGTTGCAAGCGGCCCGTTCCTGCAGTACATGATTAAAGTAACACAACTGGATACTCCATGTCTGATAGTGTGCAAGACAGGAGCACACCCTTTACCAGTGTTCTCGCACATGCATTCCCATCGGTGCGCAGGATGTACATGTCAGATCGATCCGGCCATCCATATCTGCTCAAGCAAAGCTTTTGGTTAACTGCATGATATTGCACACCCTGTATTTTACAGGGTGTGCACCCTGTAAAATACATACCTCTTGCTGGTCAACTGCATCACGTCTCGAGGCTTGCACATAAACTCGCTACTATCCAGCCAAGAAGTGACCTAAGCTCACACAAAATTGTCCTAAAACATTGAGTAATCTGCACGAACGAGTGTGCACCATACATTGAAGGGCTGCGCACCGGTTTTCAGCGCCAGCAGTTTCAACGTCTTTGCTGGTCAGTACATGGTCGGGAGGCTTCAATTCAGCAGCACCGCTTGTTTCCGGTGGAGGCTGATGAGCAGGCACATCTGATATTGCTGCAGTTTGTGGCGCAGCTGCCTGCTGAGCACCGTTGCGCAAAGAGCAGCGAGCTACTGTCGTCAGGAGGGAACGGGAGGGCCGAAGTTGGCGACTGGTTGCATTGTCCGGGATTCGAATTCGCGATCTGCTGTAGACAAGCGGAGAATGCAGTGGCCTTATACAGCCTGAGAGATGCCGTTTGGTCGTCAATGCCTCTGGACAGAGAAGCACGGAGCTTGGGCACACGCTCATAAAGAAGCGTGACATAGCATCTCCATTCAACCTTGACACTCGTTTTCGGTGAAGGGTACGCGCAATATGCACTATACTCTACTGGACTGATGACGACAGTGTGGACAATTCACGATAGGGAAAGCAACCGCACATCAACAGGTTCGCGTGACCAGAGATACGACTTTCATAATCTGGTACAGGAATACACGGTTGGTAAAGAGCAGCGAAAGCATGCACATACATCCAACGGCAGGTCGCCTTGCCTCGCAGATATGCGGGCCGTTGATACGTATACAGTATATACTGCATCCGTTCCTGTGACCATTTTATCACGCTGAACTGCCGCTCCCTGAGATACATCGATGTGTTCCAGATGCGCATGGAGATATCTGGTGCATATGTCGAGATCCGCATGCATGTGAACAGCATCTGCACCTGAACACTGTGCTACAGCTAGCTGTACGTTGGTTGTACTGTCCAGCAAATACCCCTGTCCAGAGGATACCATCCGCATACACGGACTCATGGAGCGACTGGTATTGCCTCCTTGGCCCAGTTCACCTTCATCACACATTTTCGGAGTCTCGGAGACGATGTGACATGTGTCCTACACGTTGAAATGTTGCTGTTCCATGAGTTGGATCCATGTTCGATAACTTCGGGACCCTCCATGGCGCAATGTTGGCAAGTGTACGCGGGTTTCAGAATGATAAATCTGATGTATTGACCAGTAATACCCTACTGTCGTCAATACAGGACCCTTCGAAAATCTTTCAGCCTCGCGTTACTTGCAAAAATACTCATGCTCGATATCAACTTCACTCCTGATGACTTGCATGTCTGCAAGGGGGAGCACAACACCTGCGCCACGTGACATGCCACGCGGACATCCATGATGTCACTGTGCAGGTCCCAAAAAATGATCCTTGAGGTACCTGCACAGCACACCGGGCACACATTTCGCCACTTCAGAACACACAACTGGATTCAACAATAAGATAGTGTATGTAGTATGCGACAAGAGCACCGGATCTGAAGAGTGCAATGCTGCACCTACCGAATGCAGTGGATACAATAGGAGCAGTTCACAACATGAATGAAGCGGCAGCGTACTTGCTCATGCTGAAACCCTCACATTTGTCTACGCCCAAAACACCACGCAGCTTCTCATCCTTGCTAACCAGGATGACTTTCTTGTTTTCCGGGTTCTGAAGATCGCGCTCCTTGATGTATGCCCACAGAGCCTTCATCACTTCACCTGCACAGCTTGATGGTCTGTCAAAACACGAATGCCACAACATGAATTTCTGCAGAAAACACGAGATGCCATAACGCCAATAGTGGTTACTTGCGCTACGCCCAGTTGGGTACTGTGTGAAACGCCAGCTGCTGGCAACCACACGCAGAGGAAAAACATGCTTGAGAACAATCAGGTACCTCTAGAAGCTGCAGCTTGCCCTACAACCTCAGCGAGCTGCTCGCTGAGCTTCAATGGCGCGGCAAAGCCTGATTTTTTCTTCTCGCCATTCTCTGCAGTTTCCTTCTTCTTAGCACGCTTTTGTGGTGGAGCATCACTGGAGGCAATTGTACTACCTGAAGGCTTCAGGTGCCTAGACAACTGCTTGTTCAGGCTGAACATGTTTAATGGAAACGTGAATATAAGCTCCAGCTTTTCATCTGCCACAATGTTCCGTCGATTACTGGGATCCTGGAGGTCATTCTTCTTGATGTAGTCCCAAATGAACTTCACAACATCTGTTCTGGAGAAATCAGCATTCTCGTCACATCCTGCAGGCAGCATCCCTCACAGATAGTTTGTACACTTCTTCGTTGACGTGCCTCTAAAAATACCTCACATGCTGACAGAGCAGGTGCAGGCAGCGAAGCAGCATCAAGATCCCTTAATGTCAAGTTAACGGAGTGGTGCGTCCGAGAGAAGCGTGCCTAAGAACCTCTGCATGCTTTCACTGAGATGCTGCTTCTGTGCAAGGCCTGTACGTTTCTTAGCCTTCTTCGGCTTCTCCTCTTGCTCTGGTTCTTCTTCACTCACGCCATCAGCAAATAATTCTTGGTTCTTCAAGAGGAATGACTCTATTTCTTCCTTAAAAATGGGCTTTCTGCTCTTCAGATCACAACCAAAGTGCTTCTCCAGCTGCTTGCGCAACTGTTTCTCAGTAGCTGTCTGAAATCCAAATACATGTCAGACGCCGTGAGAAACACTAGTGCATCTCATATCTTTGGGAGAAACAGCCTCAGAAGCACCTGAAGGTCCACATCAGGTAGAAGTGCTCGCAACTTCTCCCTTACATCGTCGTCTGTAACTTCTTTTGCTGAACCACCACCACCATCTTCGCTCATCATAAACGATGATCAGATGGCGCCCATAAACGTTGTGATCCTCCCCACAGCCCAAGCTGCGCCCAGGAGTAGCCGGCTTGCGCGCTGTCGGATTCTACACTTATTAGTGAATGTTAAGGCACGATAGAATATAACTTGAACAATGCCTGATTATTCCTTTAGCACAATGCCTGATTGTCACTGATCCTCCGGTTCGAAAAGCACAGAACAATGCGTCCTCGAAGCACGTTTGAGCCGTGCCACATGATCACATCGACACGATATAGTTAGGTGTCACATCTTCAATGAAGTTTTTTTTCTCATTTGACGTGATTCAGACATGAAACGTTTCAACACAACGTTGTACGAGGCATGCATATCTCGATGCGGCTCTCTGCACCTTTTGCAGCGACAGAATGATAATTAACCGCTGAATCACATCTTTACTTGCTGTTGTTGTGCTGCTGGCGCATGCACGTCCTGTTCTGTGGTTGAGACTGTTGTATACAGAAGCAGTTGCCCCTCATGTAACAGCTAAGTTTACTGTGTGAACACACCCGAACTGGCAGCGACCGACTTTTCTGAACTTCTTGGCAGTACCATGTCTGTTCCAATAGGTGCAGAGCGGTCCCAAGGTGGCGAAGTGCAGTATGACCCGGGGATGCAGATGCTCAATTCCCAGACAGTTCAGGGCGCTCCCAGACAGACTCGTGTGTACCGACAGGTATGACGTGAACAGACTCTGTTAGAACATGTATGCTGTGAAACACCTTGCAACAGCTTTTCCATGCCAACCAGTACCCCAGAACGAGCAATTGTCGGATGTATGTAGGTTCGGACGGATGCATATGAATACTTTGCAGAGGTTAAGGCTGATCAGGGGCTACTGGCCCGGCTGTGGCCCTGGAGGCACACACGCCGACATCGGACCACGCCTTGGAACAGTGAGGATCACCAACTGACTCCAACACAGAGAGCTGCAGAATCACTATGCAACTTTGGATCTGTATTGGGCTCCTTCGTTTCGGGTGCACTGGGAGGCATGGCTGTAATGACTTTGTTGCAGATTAACCTGTTCAACATCAATGAAGCCACCAATAGCAACGACTTGGTGCTAGTCTACTATGCTCCAATCGCCTTGACAGTCAACAGGATGTACTGGGGCCTTACAATGATAGCTCTATCATCTGCAGTGAGTAGGTGTGAAGCAACTGTGCTGCAAGGAATGCTCATTTTGTGCGCAAGTCGTTGCAAGGACCATCGTGCCTGCAGATCTGCATGGATGACAATTGTTCTAATGCCTTCTGAGAACTCCCAGGAGTCTCTGAGGTCTGTGGCAGCGGCTATCCAATCTCTTGCGCTGCCTACTTGGAGCATGGTCGCTGTCATCATGTACTTTCTGGCGTTTGTGTTGAATATCGCCAGTTCTGGCAACGATTCGGACCTGGCATATGTGGTGGACAGGGATCCATTCTTCCATTCCAAACCCTTGGCAAGTGAATTTCGGCGCAGGCTTGTGTCTTGGCGCGCTATTAACACGGCAAAGTGTGTATTGCTGCTGGTTGCATGGGTCTCGGTGCGAAACCTGTCCAGATATGTAAGCTTTGAGCTCACATATTTCTGCAGAGATTGTAGCATGTGTATGCATGCACCCTGCGAATTAGTGTCTATTGAGACCCATCTCTGGCGCAGGTGGTCCTCGAGTGGCAGCCTAGAACTGTAGCTCGCTTTGCCAAACAGGTTGCACAACAAAGCTCCATAATCCGGAATGGCCAAGGAGAATGCCATGGTTCCAAACCAACATTGGCTGTTGAAGGGGTCACCAACAGGACGAGGGAGCACTCAGCTTATGAGCTTCAACAGCTGCATCCCAAGTGGGAGGATGCCGGGGACACAAGCAGAGTAGACAGCCCACGCATCAACACGAATACCAATCCAGTGTTTCAGCCTACTCAAAGCAATGCACCTATCCCGATTTATCCATCAGCAGCTGAGAAGCTAGTCTTTTAAGACTTGGGTTCAGGAATTGTTGAATTTTATGCAGGTCTAGGAAATGCATGAACAGTATAATTCCGGCCACATGCATGTACATGTGGCCACACGCGTTATCTCTTCGCGATTTTGACAGCCTCCCTGACCTACGGGACCTCAGCTCTTCCGCAAAGGCTTAACACATGTAAGTTGTGCGCCTTGATGTAGGTTGCGCGCCCGTAAGCTTGTGTACCATTGACAACTTCAAGCCCAGGAGCCATGTTCACGTGCCTCTCCACTCGGCCACAGCGCACTTTCACTGTCGGACCCGTAGCTGCAACCACTCCGCGACATAAGGGAGCGCTGAAAGCTAGGAAAAACAGGCCCAAGAAAGTGTGCACCCCGTTTGTATACCAGAGGGCGCAGTAGCTCGCAAGGACACCAGACGCCATTAAGGCAGTGGCTGGATGTCTACGCCAATTTCATTGAAGGCCGTCTGATCGTCCACTTGGCATCACGATGAGGGATATGTGCAGAATGGATGTACTAGTGCTGTCATGTCATACCTGCTGCGTGCCACACCATTCAATCTGCACACTACAAGCTCGCTGTGCACGCCGTCGAAAGCTTCAGTTGACTCTGCAGATGCATATATCAATGTTTACATATCACAGCTTGGGGCTGCTTGTGCAGAAGAATCCTTCCAATAAGAAACATGTAGGGTGCCAGGATCACCCAAGCCCACCAGACGTCCCCGAAATCACCATAGTCAAGGTATGCCTACGACAGTTCTTCCTCATGTTCGATCCTGTGCGAACAGAATGCATCTGTGGGCAATACAAGTGCAGAATCGAGGCTTGCACCAGAAGTAAGCTGTGTGTGCAGAAAGCAGAGTAGGTTCTACTGGTGATATATCACATGCACGCTTGGCAGACTCGAAGGACCTCTTGAAGCATCCTGCAGACTTGAAAGCTGGCGATGCGTCTGTTGGCACTGTTGTGCAGTGACGGGGCCCTCCTGCTATCTGAAGACGGGGGCACTTTGTAATGTGGTCACCGTTGCGTTCAGAGCATCACTATCCTGTTGAGTATTTGTGTTGTAGTACTACTGGATGGTTGGCCCGTTTGACAGATTGCAAGCAGACCCACATCCCGAACAGGTGCAGGCTGCAGCGCCGAAAGTTGCTCTACCGGGTTTGCTCAGTTGTCAATCACCTTGTGGGTTGCTCAAGAAAGATTCTGCATCATGAGGTTGTTGAACTAGGCATCGAGTGAGAAGGAAGCTTTTGTGACGTGCCAGAAGTAGTTGCTCTCATACTGTAAACAAACAACCGGCACCTCCTGGTGAAAGTTACATCGATGGTGGCGCGTCACGGTAGCACAAAAAGCGCATAGGTCTAGGAGCATCTCCAAGAACATAACCATGTAACCGCTGAACACAACCCAAGAAGAATGACACAACACACAAGGAGGATCCTTTTCAGAGCACCCACCACGAAATGCATCAAGCGAAAGCTCCCTGCACCTACACATCAGCAGCGCCACCAGAACACAGGATCAGGGCGACAGACCTAGCCGGCAGGGGCGGGCCACCAACAGCACTCGGAGGTGAACGGAAGCAGGGGGCGTTGGCCCCGGCAAAAGGAAGGTGCACAGGGGGCACCGAGGTGGCTGCGGGACTCCCACGGGAGGGAGGGTGCGACGCCGAGAGGGCGAGGGACGAGGGAGGCGGGGAACATGCGACGCGTGCGGGCCAGCAGCGGGGGAGAAGGAGAGGCTGGCGGGCGGTGGGGCAGGACCGAAGGGAGAGGCGGCGCTGGTGGGAGTGCGCGGCAGAGCAGCGTTGTGGGGTGGGGGAGCGGCGGTTAGGGGCCATGGTGCCTGTGGGGGGGGGTGTTAGGCGCTGCAAGTGGCAGCGGCGTCGGCCGAGGAAACGGGCAGGCCCTGGTAGGAGGGCCATGCCCGCCACGCGCGCATGTATGCCAGTAGTGTACATGTACACTATGTAATGGTTGCTCCAGTCGGTGGCGGTGGCGAGCTCGTGTAGCGCCTGGTCAACAAAAGTTCGCTTGTCCACCGCACCAGTGGAGGCGGCGGCGGTGACATATGAGTCTGCACAGGGGTGAATGTAGGAAACGTCCAGGATAATGTCCTTGCGCGCAGGGAGCATTGCTTTCCTATCTGCCTGCTCAGGAATGCGGGTGCGGCGCGCGGTGTAGCGCCGCAGTGGGAGGTGAGTGGACCCAGTGCGCCAGGAGGGGCTGCGGGCGAGCCGGGCTGACGTCAGGACCTCTGGCTGTGGGGTCTCTGGGGGAAGTGCTGCAGGTGGAGGGTATTCAGGCCGCAAGTGCGCGCTGGCCGGTGTGGGGCGGCTTCACGTTCCGGCAGCAGATGCCGGCTGGGGGGCGGCAGGCAGCGTGGAGTGGCAACTCCCTGGTGTCATTTTCGAATGTCTCTGTCTCAGGCTGCACACCGAATCTTGAGGGTGCGGATCTATTGCGTTTTCCTGAGCAAGAAGATCGATCAGAATGGACCGTTCTTCCATGACGGGCACTGGGAGTAACCCCAGGTAGGGTGGGCCAAAAGTGGACGTCGAGATTGAAGTCTAGGTCGAGGCTCGCTGAATCGGAGTCGACCTCGAGATTGGAGGTCTGTACATCTGGACCTCGACGAGGTCGATGTCTCGCTAAGCCAGCACTGATGAAGCCATGTGCATGGCCAGCAGCATACACATCTCAGCAGTATACACATCTCAATGTATGTAACTTGCGCTTGAATCACGCCAAACACCCTAGTTCACCAGCTATCTTTGCACACAAGAACATAGATAAAGTACACAGCTTGATGATAAGTTAATCCGCGTTGTTTGTGCTCGCTATCGCAAGCATGCCAGTATCAAGCAGAGATGACAGTGACCACTGTGGGTCAGCGCCTGCAATGAAGCGTAGTTGTACAGCGGGTAATAGTGCTGTCTGATCTGGCGACGTCTCTGCGGAGGTTGCTGTTGCTGATAAGAAGCGCAGTCTTGGTGAGAAGTACTACAGGAAGACAGTCAAGACCCTGAGCAAGAACAAGGTCATGTACGAGTGTTGTTTGATGTAAAATATATTAGTGTTACCGGCCCAAGAACACAGTCAACTGTTCCACCAGGGGGCGTAAATGTCATTTGTGGTCCCTGCACTTAGATATCAGAGATTGCTCTGCGATGACAACAAAGCCAGGTCGAGGTGACCTCGACCAGTTGGACGTGACCTCGACCACCTCCATTTGAGCTGACCTTGACCTCGAGTCGAGGTCTGCCCCGACTTCCACTTTCGGCCCACCCTACAGGATAGGACAGAGCAGACCGCTATTCGGTAGCTGCGCCACTTTAGAGGGTGATTGCAATTGCGCCACTCTAGATGGTGCATGCAATTCAAGCGTTGTATGCATGAATGCAGGGTAATTGTGGCTACAGGTGCCTTTGGCTTTTCTTGCATCGCACTCTCGCCACGTGGTTACAAGGATCCATGTAGGACACTGCATGAATCTAGATAGCTACACATCAACCTGAGCAGCTAGCTGTGCCCCCACACGCGGCGTACTTGAGCGGGTGCAGCAGGCTGCATTGCTCCGCCCATGTAAGTGGATCAGATCGTCGTCCATACCTCACGGACAGGTGTTCCGATGGACACATAGCGAGTAGTGCCATACAGAACCCCATGTTGCAGAGGCTGTTGGGAAATCGCCCTCCATACTGTCGTTTCTTCAGCTTTAATAACGCCCTGAGTTAATCGTCATGGTAGGGGGGCGCGACCTGAAGCGAATGAACCAGGGAAGTGTCGTTGGCGACACTCGGCGTTCAAGCAAACAGAAAGTTTCAAAGCTGCCATATACCAATGAAAAAGATGGAGATGATGAAGATTTTTTGCCTACAGGAGATGACGGAGAAGATGAGCAGAGTTCGGATGATGCAGCAGAGATGGATGGCACCAACGAAACAAACACTGAAAAAAAGGAACCTGACAATCAAAACAATGACACGGAGTCAAAAGACTACTTAAAACGCCGGCCCCGTGGTACCATAGGTAAGCATCTGTCGCGAATGCTGCTTGAGACGTGTTTTCCCACTGATGTGACGTAAACCATTCTGTTATGCAGGCCGAAAGAGCCAGCGCAATCATACTGTGAGCCAGGGCACAGAATCCACAACTTCCACACCACCTGCACATAGCGGTGACGGACATCCAGGTTTGCAGCAGGCAGGTCCATCTGAGCCGGCAGACACCTATGCTGAGACATCGTCTGTACCAGGCACATGCTTACCACCCACACAACCAGACGGTACATCCTCAGCCCCAGCTCTTACACAGCTGGACGGCGTCGTAATCAGTGAGGCACAGCTGCCACCTCCCATTGCACAACTTTCGACTGCTGTCCCTCCACCAGGGTCGCCGGACCCTCCCGATACTGCGCAACAGCATGGTCCATCGCCTCCGAAGCTCACACGCCGTCATTCTATCTCTAATTCGGCGCCACAGCTGACAAAAGCACAGCTAGTTCCGGCTGCAAAAGGTAAGGACCAGCCAGGTTAGTTGCCATTCTGCCTTTCGCATCCATAGTATGCCCTGCGAGGTCAGGCCGAGCGATGGCAAGCCAAAGTTGCATCGTGACGCATGGTGAGCATGGTTGACCTGTGCTATCATTCATACTTTACGGAACAATTCACCTTGACAGTCAACAGGATGTACTGGGGGCTTGCAATGCTAGCTCTGTCATCTGCAGTGGGTGGGTGCGAAGCAAGTGTGCTGCAAGGAATGCTAATTTTGTGCGCAAGTCATTGCAAGGACCATCGTGCCTGCAGATCTGCATGGATGATGAAAGTTATAATGCCTTCTGAGAACTCCAAGGAGTCTCTGAGGTCTGTGGCGGTGGCCATCCAATCTCTTGCGCTACCCGCTTGGAGCATGGTGGCTGTCATCATGTACTTTCTGGTGTTTGTGTTGAATATCGCCAGTTCTGGTAACGATTTGGACTGGAGACGCTTCAACGGTCGTTGATTGCAGGGCAGCATGCTGGAGCCACTCCCAATCAAGCCAAACCACAAACAAGTCCTCTGAGGCTGACACGGTCAACTGCGCAGCAGCTAGCAGTTGAATCGAATGCAGCTTCTCCTATGCTCCCACAGGAACGCAAGCGGGTCAGATCGCTGACAAGCTTGCAAGCCAGTGATGTGACCAAGTCAGCTGAAAAGGTTGCGCATAGATTCAGGTCCAAACCCCGCGAGAAACACAGTACACCTTCCAAGGGCACGTCTCCGCTGACCTTGGTTGTGTCCCTGCACATGCTGCACGTGTGTTTTGTTCCTGCCATGCGCAATGATTTCCTTCGTTTCCTGGTAGGCACAGTTTACAGAGTGCAATATTGACCTGCTTCCAGCGCAGCCTGGCACAAGCTTGCACCGAAGTTGCTCAGCACTGTGCGTGCATGTTTTCAGTCCAATTCAGGCACTGCAGGCTCGCACCAACAGTGCAGTCTCAGCCGTGCCTGTTCAGAGCTGCCGCAACAGCATCATTATGCCTAGTTTTCCGTTTGCAGGTACTGCAAGGCGCTCTGGTGCTCCTGGAGCAGCAGCACCTGAGGTTCAAGCCGTGTCAATGGCCCCCACATCGGGGCACACTCTCAATGATAGCCAGAAGCGCCATATCGCACACCCTACTGCAGAGCCTGCTTACAAGGGAGTTAAAGAAATGCAAGAGCCACGAATTTATGAGTTTGTGATACCACTCATCGAGTGTGAGGCAGAAGAGCCTGCCGCAGCCGCCCCAGCACAACATCCTGTAGATGAACTTCAGGTCCCCGACCAGGCCGATGGGACCGCATTTCCGCAGCATGATGGAGAACAGGAGCCCCCTCCACATGCGATTAAGGACGCACAGAAGTTTGTCTCGCATGTAGCTGCACGGGTGGAGCAGTTGCGTCTATGGCTGCAGTACAGGTCAAGTGCCGTGAGAGTGGTGGCAGGCGCTGTGGTGGACGTGATGCGTGTGCAAGCTGCAAGGCAGGTGTATCGCCATTGTGATGCACCAGTGCTCCTGATGTACAGCGATGCACAAAGCTCAGCACAGTTTGCAGCTTCGTTGCGGTACGGCTGCCTGCAGCGAGATGATGCCTTCGTGCTGCTGCGCAGTGACTGCGGTGCCCGGCACAGTTGTGGAAACGAGCAGAAGCAACATCCATCAGAGACACTTCAAGATAACCTGCGACACATTGTTCCAGTGATCATGCTGCAAGCATGTGAGCCAGGGGTTCCAGAAGCGGGAGATGTATTAGTGGAGGATTTGCAGAATCTGCTCACGCAAGGCGGAGTGCATGCGTCCGACAATTTTGCACGCCTGCGGTGGCTGGGGTGTGGGGAGACTGACAGGATGTTATGTGTGGGCAGGGAAGGCTGGCAGGAAGTGGGCGGTGCTTCTGGAACTTCAACTTACCGAGGAGTGTTGAGGGAGATGCAGGCTTTGTCGCAGGATCAGCTGCACGAGACTACCATGCATCCGGTGGCTGTGCCAGTTGAAGACACTCCAGGTGGACAAGTATTGCACAGGTACGAATCAGAAGTTGATCGTACATTGTATCAGCTTGTTGCCAGGGTTTCTTGGCTGAGCAGGTTGGCAGTTGGCACTGCACGTTAGATGCTGAGCCATTCTTACTCTCTGATCATGTGCAGACCAGCGAGTGTGTTGGGATCACCGATCAAGCCACCACCGCAGCACCACTTCTCAAGGGAGCCATCAGCAGCAGTGCCTCAGGCACCACCAGATATAGCGGTCAACCTGCACGGCAAGGTCGGCAGCCCGCATCAGGTGTTGGCTGAAGGCAGGCGACAGCACCAGCAGGACTCGACAAATGTGGACAGGTTTGTGTCAGGCATGCGTCAGGCCACAGCTATGTCACCTGAGCAGCAGTGCGCCCAGAATGAGATGGAAGACATTTTTTCGCGCTATCCGAACCTGGAGAAACTGAAGAACCCAAAGTATGCGGAATCACTGGCAAAGATGAGGGCTATGTGGTTCAAGTGAGGTTCTCAATGTCCGAATGCAGTGCGCATAGCTGATCTCGTCTGCATCCACGTAGATTCCATGCACTCTGAATCTAAATCCAGCTCCACTTTGTCATGCACTTTAATACTTTGCTGTGTGCAAACACTTGTACTCTGTGCTTGGGCAACAGTCGTAACTGGGGTGGTGCGTAATACAGGAGACCTGCAATGAGAGAGTACGGCCAGATGGCATGGTTCATTCTGGCCTCCTACGCCACAGGTATGCACCTTGTGCTGTCTGTTTCTGGGCCTGCTGTTGGTCACACATGCAAGACTAGGAGCATGCTTGTGCAGGATACCGAATAGAGGACTTCACTTCGCGAAGCAAGTGAGACTATGAGCGGGAACTATGAGCGGACAGTGGAAAGTGGGACTCGGACAGCGTTCGTTCGAAGTCTTGGGCGGGAACCAAGGCCAAGTACTTACAACAGGATGTTAAACAACAGGTGCTGTTCCCGCACTTCTAGTGCGGTTGAGAGTGCAGAATACACCCTAACTCTGGAGGCTTTACGAATCAGTATCATGAAGAGTCACTGAAGTTTCTAATAGCAGGGACAGCTCCTGAGATAGCTTTTGCAACAGTTCATGGCCATCTCTTTTGTAAACCCACTGACCCTCTTGCCAGTCATATCGTGCTGGACCACTGACTGGAGAAGAGGACCAAATCTGCTTGTTTGGGGCCTGCTTGTTCAAAACGTATGTACCACGGCTTCCTAGTGCCAGCGTCAATACTCCCTCCTGTATACACATGGATCTCTCCACAATGTTCAGCGCTATTACAACCTTGCAGGCCAAGGCAGCACACCTCCAACGTGACATCTCCGTCATCCAGATTTTTATCTACCAAAGCGTCTAGCTGGTCTTGCAACGATTGAAGCGTCGAATCGGCTACATCGTGGAACTGGTTCTCAGACAGCGTTGGCTCCGAGCTTCCAACTGACGCTGCACTGCAACGTATCTACGTATGTAGCGACGAACTTCGTGCACAGCTCTCGTGGACACACGACAACGCGCGCGCTTGTTCGGCGGGTGTCTTCAAATTCTACACAATCTTGCAGCCCATTATAGCAGGCGCGCACCTGTCCCCAAAATACATGCTCAATGTTTGCTGAAAGCCCTTAAATCTCTGCAGACACATTGATGTTTTCAGGCCGTGGAGATATTGTGACAGGCACATGCACAAGCGCCTGAAAGCAGCCTCACACCCACTCTTGCATCATGAGACCCCGCCATTGACAAGAGTATCGTTGCATGGTTGAAGATAACGGACAAGACGAGGAAAGTAAATCCTCAGAGTGCAACCTCCAGATGCCCTGAACTCGAAAAGAATGGAAGTATCTGCCCACAACAGTCACAAGTGGTGACAATAGCACCTTGCTCAGGTATACAACGCGAACATGCAAGTGCGCATAAGATTAGATGAAAGCTGAACACATATGGGGTCAGTGCACTGAACTGCACATGGTGTGTCCAACCACATGCTCTGTCAACACAAGCGGGCACCTTCTTTTAATAGTGCCAACGGGGAAGCATGAGCAGATACCCGCGAGGCACATGCTAAGACACTGATATCTTGCTGTTGTTTAACATGTTCACATCAACATGTTCAGTCATTGGGATAGATTATTCATGCATGTGATGAACCCAAAATTGTCGAATTTTGCGAAAAGACCTGCCCAAACAGGAGTAACAATGCTCACGAAGCATGCTCCGCACACAGCATAAAATTCACGACAAGCGTGCAATATCAATAACACTTCTGCAACTGAATCGTGGCTCTTTTGTGCGTATCTGCTACCCTCTGCATGTGCAGTCAGCAGTCGTCAGAGAAGTGTTCGTTTTACCTCCTACGCAACGTCAGAGGCCGCAATGCAGTTCATAGCGCATTGGAATCACCAAAGTTAAGATACATATTAGTATGGATCGCTCGCGAAGTATGTCTAAGAAGCGAACAAAAGGAAGAGACCTGTTCTCGAATGAAGAGAGCAAGATCCGCTACGAGGCGTACAGCCGGCTCCAGGCAGCAGCAACTGCCTTTGGAGAGACTCTTCCAATCCCTGAGATTGTAGCGATCGGTGGGCAGTCAGATGGCAAGTCTTCTCTACTTGAAGCTTTCCTGGGGTTCCGGTTCAACGTCAGAGAGGTAAGTTACTCTGCCCAAGGAGCTTTCACAGCATAAGAACCTTCCGTCTATTTCACTCTCACCCATCTCAAATGGAAGAATGTAGGTGGAGATGGGCACAAGAAGGCCACTGATTGTCCAAATGGTGCACGATCCTGAAGCAGAAGCGCCTCGATGTAGGTTACAGAATGAAGAGAATGCTGACTATGGTCCGGTGATATCTGAGAACGAGATACCAGAGACTCTCAAACGCAGAACTGAAGAGCATCTGAAGTCGCTGGGCAACCTGACAGTCTCCAAGGTTGCAATCTGTATGAGGGTGGAGTATGCGTATTGTCCGAACCTCACCATCATCGACACCCCGGGCCTCATCCTCAAAGCGAAGGCTGAAGAAACTGATGACAGCCCTGACGCTATTGCTGCGATGGTTAAGGAGTACATCTCACCTCCCCATCGCCTCATACTTTTTCTACAGCAATCCTCTGTAGAGTGGGCCAGCTCGCTGTGGCTTCAAGTTGTCCAGGAGGTTGACCCGACCTTTTCCCGCACAGTCATGGTTTGCTCCAAGTTTGACAACCGCATGCGGGAGTTTAAAGAACGCTGGGAGGTGGACAAGTTTCTGTCCGCCTCAGGCTACCTGCCCGCCAAAGTGAAGCCCTTCTTTGTTGCCTTACCTGCAGACCGTAGCATCTGCAACGCTGAGACCTGGCGCCGTCAGATCAACGAGGTAGACATCAGCACCCTTGAATACCTAAGCTCACAAATAGCAGGTGGCTTTGATGAGGCACAGTTTGGCAGCCGTATGGGTTTTGCCAACCTTCGCAAGTATCTTGAGAATGAGCTTGCCCGCCGCTACAGAGAGACTGCGCCTGCAACACTGTCCCTTCTGCAGCGGCGCTGCGACCAGGTTGCAGAAGAGTTCGCTGCCATGCAGCGCCGCCTTAATTCCCTGACAGATGCTGCTGCATTGCGCCGCACTGCCATGGAGTATGCTGGAGAGGTGCGACATGTCTTGTGGGGTGATATTTTCCTGTGAAGATATCACGACAGCAAACCGTGAACCCAATGGATTTGAAATTGAGCTTTGCACTGGTTTCACCGCAGGTTTTGAATGTAAATTAGATATATCTGATGTCACTTCAGCTCTTCGTTGAACGCTTCTCATGTTGTAGAAGTGAACAAGAGCCTGAGATACCTGAGCAGATACGTACAGGTAGTGTCCGAGATCCTGTCTATGCTGCAAGGAAACTCTCAGCTGGATCCTTCAGTCTTCGGCATGACAGCAGCAGAGGAGCACACATATCTCAACCACTCTCCATGGCCCGGCATTGCTGGCCCCGTTCATCCACCCAACGCCAACCTGAAGCTCTTTGGAGGTGCAGCGTTCGAGCGATGTCTGCAGCAGTTCCAGGCTGCAGCTGGGCAGCTCGATGTTCCCAGGGTTGCACGTGACAAGGTGGCCAATGTGCTGCTGGCCCATCGTGGTGTATCATCCGGGTCAATGTGCGATCAGGTGGCTCAGCAAATTGCTTGTGGCATGGCGAATTCTATGCTGCTGCCACTGCTTGATGCTGCAAGCAAACGTCTCGCTGGCATGCTCAGACGTGTCTTTGATATTGGAAAGCTTGCCATGGATAGCCGGTCCGGTGGGGCTGGTGATATGCTAAGGATGTACGTGTCGTTTCATGCATCCCTACAGGTGAGAATCTGCTTTCTCCTGTGTGTATCCTGCAACAGGCGCTCCGAAGTTCTGAGACGGTGTTGCCCACCGTCTGCAAGCAGAGTGTTGGGGTAATGGTATTAAGAGTTGGCTTGCACATGTCCTTATGAATGCAAGTTTGAGCCTTTGGAGAGGTGGCGAAGCTTCTGTCTGTGCAGAGTGCATACAGCACCTTTGTGGGAAACTTGGAGGAGAGCGCACGAATACACCTGCGCCGCCAGCTGGAAGCGAGCACGTCCTCTTTCACACTGCACAGCCTGATGCATCGAATGGAGCAGGAAGGGGATGCCCTGGTAGATTCATCACTGTACAACAACACCATGGACCTCGGTGGAGACAGCCCCATTGACGCTGGAAATGAAGAAGATGACGAAGAGAATGGTGACCCTGGTATGAATATTGCTCATTTTATTCGTCCCTTGTCAACGGGAATGGCTGATGCCATGCTCAAATGCTGGTTCATGCTGGAGTGTCGGAGCATCTGTTCGTAGGAGTGATGGCCATGCCAGATGTTGTTTTCCACCGCCATGCATTCGCTGTATCAAGACTGGTTTCCTGGAGTGGATTCGTGCACTATTGTGAACTAGTGACGCTTTTGCTTCTACTGTCGCCGTTGCTGTTTTGCTGTGATGGAAGGTGAAAGAAGCGCGGGTATCACATATCTTTTTTGGCACATCAGGGTTTCTTTCTTTTGCATAACGTGGCCACGTCCCAGTTGTTAATTCACCTTCTTGCTTCGCTCCTGCAGTTGGGCGCACAGGTCAGCGGAAGCGAGGGGCTATTTCGGCTCGCGGGCGTGATGATGGAAACGGAATTTCAGCCTATGCTGATGGCTCCCCAAGCAAGGGTAGAGTACGCAAGGCGCTCAGACCACAAGGTACAGCAGCAACAATGGCTGGAAACCCTCTGTTTGGTCAAAGGAGAGATGATATTTATGAGAGCATTGTGGACAAGGCCTCACAGCTCTTCGTTGTCATCCGTCAGAGTGTTGTGTGTGACTTGGCCCCCTCCGCTTTGAAGGCTTCTTTCCTGGACCCGCTGCATACCACTCTGTTCAGCGAGGTGTGTGCTGCCTCGCACTGCTCACAAGGCTGCCCGTCTAGACCAACTTCTGGTAACCTGAAGTTTGTGGTGGTTTCTTGCAGGTGTTCATGTCCCTCTTTGCCTGCAGCGACAAACATTTTATGACGATGTTCTATGCTGAAAGTGCTATACATGCACTCACACAGAAGACAGAATCAATGGCTCGGCGTGCTGAAGGGCTGACCAAGTGCAAGAACGAGTTTGCAGACTTGGCAAGGTGTCTGTAGCCATAGTTGAAAGAAACCCAAAGTTGCTGTTGTAGCCAATTGCCATAGGATGTCCATGACCACAGCAGGTCGATTCGTTGCAGTGATTACATCGTTGCAGACAAGAATATGAAAATCAGGAGGATTTGCGTCATGTGATGTCCGCGTCATACCTGCTCTCATGCAGGCTGCACTCTGGTGTGCGTGAATGCTCAGCTGGTTATACTTCTCGCAGGAATACGGTTATTCAAGCAGACTGCGAAGCTTTCTCATGTCTGGCAGTCTTCGTTCTTTGTTTTGAAGGAAAGGCGGCAATGGCGGGCACCTACGCAATGTCATTCGGATGTCTACCAGCCAACGCCATTGACCATGTTCTTGACAAGTTGTCTCTTGCGGAGTGTTTGCGTCTGTCAGCAACATGTAGCGCGGCCCGCCTCGTGTGCGCGGTGCGATACGCCTTGCCCGAAGACGTGCGCAACAGGGGCATGCGCAGACTTCGAGAGGTTCCCCGGAAGCCTTCAGCTGACATAAGCGTTTCTTAAATCGTAGACATGCTAGCTTGCGGTCCAGCGTACATCTTGCACACCTCTACGCTACACTTTCACTGCCGTGCGGTAGTACATGTGGGCGGGCTGCGCAAGTATCTGGAAGCAACACGACCTCCTAAGATACGTTGCTTGTGTGGTAAAAGACACATAAGAGAGGCATGCTCGATGCATGTTTATCGTTCCTGCTCTGCTCTGGTTGCAACGATGAGTGGACAGGTCGATTTGGCCACATCACACCGCAGGGCGCGCCTAGGCGCTCAACCCCAAGGGTTTACAAGGCTACATGATGTAGCACGAGCATTTTAGAAACGCAAAGGGCGCAGTGTCCTCTGTAAAACGCTGCTCAGATCCTCTGAGTCCTGAATGGGGTCGTCCACATGCAGGAGCACCTTGCTCATCGCAAGCAGGTATCAGTTCGAGACTTACCAGCCAGGACAGTGCGGGCGAACCAGATACTAAAGACATTGATGAAAATTCAGCAGCCTCAACGGCTTTCCCTGTGTCTGATGCTGCTCCCAGATGTAGGCTCTCATCTGCCAACCAGGCTCTCAGCAGCCAGAACCTTTCCGGACCATCTCGGTTCTCTACAACACCTCACTAGCGTCACTATTTTGATCGATGAACCCAAAGCAAACTGTAGTCTCATGGAGTTTGGTGTGAATCAGGATGTTGGCATCATAGCCAAGTGCCTTGAAGGCATTGCACTCAGTTCTGCCCCTGTTCAGACAATCGTGGCTGGCGGCCTCAGGTATGCACCATTCCATGCATCTGTGGGTCTTATGACGTTCTTAGAACTTGCTTTGTTGCTGCTATACAGTAGTATCTCATGCAGCTGCCCCTCAACACCAATGGTGACAAACATAATTTGGCACACCAACGTGAGGATGTAGCCACACGTCCCCGCCCCCGCCGTACACTGAACACGGTAGATCCCCAGACGTCAGTTACTGGTGGACTGGAGAGTCACCCACGCATGTCATCAACGCATGTCCCAATGCTGCGTGATACATGCAGGTACCTGAACTCTGCAGACGTCTCTCGCAGCCTCTCCCTGCTGGCTATCTATAAACCCTCAGTGAGAAGCTTGCATCTAATACGGCTAGAATCACTTACAGGAACTGATCTGTTGCTTCTGACGTCGAGTACGCCTGAACGGACTTCCTTTTCGGGCCAGGAGGCAGATGATGCTCCACTGGAGCGACTCTCGAACTCAATGCCCAGCTCCATGCCGTCCGACACGGGCCTGGGTCCAATTGCTGCCCATATCCAGCAAGCCTTCCAAGCTAGAAGCAGCCAGGAGAAGCTTTCCTCGGGTGGTAGCTGCTCAGGAGGTGGACCTGCCGCAGCAACAAGCTGCCTGGCCAGTAACTTGACTGCATTCTCACTGCTTGAGTGTAGCCAGGTCACAGACCAGGAACTTGCAGAGTTCTTCATGTACACCCAAAATCTGCAGTTCGTTTGCCTGGTGCCAGATGATTATGTGGCTTGCATGGGCATGCCAGCGACGTACAGCACAGTGGAGCCTGCACCAGCAAGGGACCCTGGCCCAGCAGTGCGAACCTCTGCAACACTATCACACCAAGCCTTACAGAACCTAGACCGAAAGTGTTTTGAAACCAGCTTTCAATCATTGACACGTGTTTCATTAGCATGCTGTGCTGCCACGCCACTGCCTCACAACACGCTCCTGCCCGTGTCCGTGGCGCCCTGTGTCTGCTAGATTCCTCTTGCATGCGACAAGGGCATGGGCAGAGGAATGATTGTCAAGACAAGACACTGTATGCATGTAGGTTGGAATTGAGACACTTGCAGCGCTGGCTAAAACAGCGCCCAAGAAGCTGAAGCATCTGTACCTGTCCGAGGAGCTGTCACCCTCCAGCTTTGGAGATGCAGCACTGACTCCACTCCTAGCTGCTGCCACTGGTGCGTGCAACCCCCTTCTGTAATGTAATTCAATGCTCTCTGTGCACACTCAGCAGCAACATGTCCTTTTGCAGCACAACTGTGGGGCATGCTAGGTTCTGTGATAATACCATAAGCGCCCGATCAGGAATTGTGATCGTATTCTTCCACTAGAAGACATGATGTCACTGATGCAGCAGACTCCGCCACAATCATAACAGAGCAGCCCAGCAGGGTTGGTACCTTGTACAGTCACCGTGGAAGGGGATTCAGCTGCTGTGTGTTTCTGGCATCGCACCTATCGCAGATTCTTGCATACCCTTTGATCATCACCACCATTGATACATGCGTGGGGAGGTGCAGGACTGGAGGAGCTATGCCTGAACGTCCCCGTCTCAGATCACGTGCTCCGTGTGGTGGCCCAAAACTGCAAGCAACTCAGAAGACTGATGCTGCCCACGGCCTGTGTGTCTGACACAGGCCTCGCGCCCTTGTTTGAAGCTTGCAGTCACCTCCACAGCGTCACGCTGTGCGGCTCGCCTTACTTCGGCTCCCGGGGAATCAAGGGCAGCTTCCTGCGCCATCTTTTCCAGCACAGCAAGGCTCTGACAAACATCAGCCTTGACTGCATGCACAGTCTGACTGCAGGGAAGCTCCACAGCCTGCTTCTCTCTGGCAACCACCATGAAGGGCTGTTGCAGGCGCCCAGCAGCACCTCCGCCCTGCCATGCCCCAGGGGTGCACGCCGAAAAACTGCGCATTCCCTGGAGGGGGCGCTGTGTGATGGTGACCAATGGACGACGGCCATGCACCTGCGCGATTGCTTGGCAGAGCCAGAGGCTGCCGATGTGTGGGTAGGTGGCAGCCACACAGCTGCGGCCGTGCTGTCTCCGAGAGAGGGCGCCCCTGCCAGCCCCCCTGCACAGTCTGCAGCAGAAGGGCCCTTCAACGTCGCCAAGGAAGCTGCTGGTAGCTCAACGCCAGCAGTACAAGATGACAGAACCTGGCTGCAGCGCAGGTGTGCGGATGTGGTGGCCATCAGACCCCAGCACACCACCAACGAAGCGCAACTGTGCGGTATCTCGGGCTGCAGTGGTGCTTGCAGTACCGCCTGCAGCAGCACTGATCAGCACACAGAGATCTCAGATGGACAATGGGCACCGGCAGCACTCCCATCCTCCTTGTTTCATGACTCTGACTCTGACGAGTCTGAGCATGCCGGCCCCATATCAGCTCCCCCTCTCATCCCACAAGCACGCTACGCCAACATCTCGACGTCCTCCGGCAGCTTCTCGGGAACTGAAAGCAGAGACAGCTTCCCAGGTGCTCCTACGCTTGCTGTGCCCCACGGGGAGTGGCTACTGGAGTCCCTGACAACTCTAGCGCTGGATCACATGCCGAAGCTGCGGGAGGGCGGCCCTGACAGCCTGCGTGCACTGCTGTCCCATGCCCCACACCTCAGCAGCCTGTCGCTTCAAGGTTACGATGGTGGCATTGACTTTGTTCTGGAGGCAGCAGTGGCCCTGTGCCCACAGCTGCTGAGTGTGAGTGTGGCCGGCTGCCGCGGCCTATCGGACAAGGGCCTGCTGCAGCTGTGCCACCTTGCCCCTCAGCTGCAGACTCTCAACATGCAGTCGTGCATACTGCCATCCTCTCAAGCTATTCAGAAGGTGCTGGAGCATCACCAGAAAACTCTTGAGAATGTGGATGTGTGGGGAACACATGCATGCGGCACCGCCACGACGGCCATCCTCACGAGCGGCCGCTTGCGGCGGGTGAACGTCGGGGGGGGCATTTTCATGCATGGTCCACGGCGCGACGGCTTGCTGCGGTGCGTGCTAAATGAGATTCCAGCCGCCAGCGGCACGGAGGTGACCACTCTCGCACAGAGCGCGTTGCTGAGCCACCGCACGATGTTTGCACCCCGCTTCCATGAGATGCTTGCATCGTCAAGCCTAGTAGATGTCTGAATGCTTGAACCACAGCCTTGCACCCTGGAATGTTGCCTGTGGCACATCAGCAAGCATGGCTATTGTCTCGGAAGTGCTCCACTGGTGCCCATGGCCGCTGCCTACGTGTGGATGATTCGTGATGCGACGTGCTCTCACAGTGTGGTGCGCACGTTGAATGGCAGGCAACCGTAGAATACATGCACGGCGCTGGCTGGCTGCCTGACATGCAGGGCGTGGTCTCGTGGATAGCGTGGCTGGGAAAGTTTCGAGAGCTTGTATTTATCACTATTCATTGTGAGAGGGGAGCATGATCGGTGTGAGAGTACAAACTGAATGAGTGTTCGGATATGGAATATATTTCGCAAGTGGGCTCTGCATGGTACGAGAGGCGGGGGGGGGGGTGAGGAATGCGAGGGGGTGCGGTGCTGGGCCTGTGAGTGACGGTGGAACGCAGCTGTTGATGTGCGGCGGGTATGTATGGTGGTTCGATGTTTGTGGATTGGGTTTGGAACCATGCTCCTCTGTGTTGACCTGCACCTGTGAGGCAGTCTGAGAACATGTGACTAGCATTCACCGCTTTTTACCCATAAAAAATGAGCAAACGAGGCGTTCCAGTCGCCATATGTATCTCTATGAGGTGTGGAAGAACAAGACTACCAGAAAGTGATCCGGACTCCTGAATTAAATATTGTACGTACATGAGCATGAGCGTCATGGTTTTCAAACGTTTCCGGTTTTCAAAATTTTCCGCCGTCTCATGATGCATGATCATGCCGCTGATTGATGCATACATCCTACTTGTTCGTGGCACGCGTGATTCATGATGGCGAGTATGAATGAGTGACCACGACACTGTGTCGCGCTTCTGTTGTCATGTTCAATGTGTTCACAAGAAGAAGGTGTTCCTAAGACTAGGTGCATTCGAAACATGATGCAACCAACAGTATAAATTAAGACTTCTTCTTTCATCTCTTGCGATTCCCTACTCCAGTGCACAACATCAATTGAGGGATGGAGGCACCGCCAGGAGCGCTGCAGAATATCGTTGCCACGCAATGCAGACAGACAGTTTTCCGGCCGTTGCAGTTCTTTGTTAGCTGGAACGGAGTTCTTTGTCTCGTTTATGAAGGATTTCCTCCTGCACTAGCCAGCGTGAAACGTTTCCTTCCCTTGGCATGCCACCTGCCCCACGAGAATCCAGGCTCTCTCTGGCCAAAGACGAGCCTTGCAGCCCTGAACGATGGTATAACCCTGACGGAAGATGAACTGGCTGCGCTATTGTCCCTTTGCGAAGAAGCAAGCAACAAGCTGACTCGAGCTTGCACTGTTGTTGAAGTAAAGCAATTGACGTACATACACTACATGTGCAGGTTCGTATTCATATTCTTACTTGCCTTGAAGACTGGTGTAAACGCTGCCTGAGGATGTTGTGTCACAAGGCCTGATGTCCTGGGGCACGAAGTCTTGTATGCATACGTTTTCAGCTCCTGTGCGACTTTGATTCCAGGTTGAAAATCTGAGGATGCAAACGCAGATGCTTGTCCACAGCGCTCTTGCGGTGTAATATACAGCTGCCGAAGGCTTCTCAGAGTGCTGTGGCTACTAGCTCTCAAGGTGTGCAAGCATCCATGTCTACGATGGCACCCTCCTGGCCAATGTGAGGCCCTCACACGTCTCCCTTGCAGGATCCAGCGCTGCTCTAGCATCTGCTACATACAACTGTGTTCCAGAAGCTTCAGGGGTGCAAAAGGCACCACCTGGCACTGAGGAAGAGCCTGATGCAGCAGAGATACAGAACACTCTCAGGGTGGTCAGTGCAGCCAACAACGTGGCTGCTTATTGGTAAGCTATCCTCTGTGAGTTTCACGCAAATGACCCTGTTCGTGGACATGCCAGGGCACCTACCAGGGTTGTGGCTGGGGCCCCCAGCCCTGCTGCACAGTCACACGTCTGAACGCTTAAATGGGGCATATTCAAAGATTTTACAACTGCCGTCTTCCCACTTGTGAATGTTGTGTCCTAGTGACATCTATGCCTGCTGCTGAGGGGGCAGCAAGAGGATGTTGCCGGCAGGCAGTCGTTGACCTCGGCCGGCAAAGAGGTGTTTGCCACCCTGGATGTTGCCATTGCGCTGCCAGATTTGACCTGCTGATGAGGTTTACTCATTGTATCCTTGTTCACTGATACTGTCACCAAGCCACAAAGCTGTGCACCACGAAAACTGAGTTGGCAGTCAAACGACCCGTGCAATGGCAAGCATCATCGGCTGTGGGCAGTCAGAGTCATTTAAATATCGACTGAGTGACACTGTGATTCTCTCCGTCACCCATGCAACACGCTTTTTTTACAGGCAGGACGTTGCGAGAGAGGGTCACAGGGCATCCCACTATACAGAGGTTTCCCATGGCAGCACATTGGTTCACCTACTTGCTGAGAATGAAGCACAGCGGCAGCGAAATGATTCCCTTCTGCGTACGATTTCGAACCCATCTCATCGGCAGAGCTGCAGATAAGGCGTGCATGCCTCTTGTAACCTTGATCTGTGGTGCCACTTAGCAACACCTGCATACACTCCAGAATGATGAACATTCAGACATGCACACTTTGAAACATGTTGCCTTTCGATGGGCAATGCTCTCACAGGGGCAGTGGTCAAACCAACAGTTGAAACTATTTCACCTCGTGCTTGTTGCAGAAGGTATCCAGGACCTCAAGGCTTCAGTGGAAGAACGCTTTCCTGGGAAGTATATGTTCTTTGGTGTTGACAGCCTCCACATTACCATTCGAGCACTTTCGTAAGCTGTAGCAGCTTTCAGATTTAGCACGAAGCCAAGAGATAGATGATCGTAGCAACGTAAGTCTTGAAGGATGACTGATCCGTGCTTGTTGTTTGCCAGGTCCGCTGAAACAAGGAAGTACTCTAGTCACCATCCTTTCTCTGTTCCACTCATGTTGGCCTGGTATCCGAAGTTCAAATACAGTTCACTTGATACATCAGGTTAAAACAAACACAGTTGACCTCCCTGACTTCTTCAATCAAACTACAGTACCACCTGGTGAATGCGAACAAAACCAGTGAGGTCATAACGTGTCCACACAGTCACATCTGGTCAAGGCGCAGCCAGTTTGACTTGGCTCGTACTATCCAGAAGTTCGGATTGGCCAGCATCATTTTAATGTATGGGGAAAAGCTTCAAGGATCACGCCAACCCTGAAGGAATCAGCACTCCAAGGAGCGGGGGAGGAGGGGCAGCCACCTAGGGCTGGCCCAGCCAAGACAAGGTTTACAGTCACTGGTTTGGTACGTGCTATGAGTAGAAGTTCCTATTTGGCCGGCAGGGCCTTCACCTGCGTAAGGTATATAGGGTTTTAAATGGGTCTCGGCGGGGAATATGTGATGGCAAAAACGACAAAAACTTTAGTAAAACCAGAAATATTAGGACTTCATCGACAAAAGTGGTGGATTCACCCGATCCAGCAAACGAGGTTTCTCTGCGCCGCGCTTGATCAGTGACACACAGCTACCAAGGCACAAACTCCGTGCTATTGAAGTGTGTACGCAACAACATCACGCAACTATGTCCATCATCACACATTTATTACCCCTCTTATTCTTACAAACGACAATTTTGGCCAAGATCATGCCCTCCAAATTCTTGACCTCACAAACCCAGAAGAGCGCGGGATTGACAAGGACAGGCTGATTCAACAATTGCATCTCCCCCTCAAGCTACACTGGTAGGAGGTGAATTTCCATTATCTCACCATGCCACCCATAAATGCTCAATAGCGGACCATCCTAGGTCCTTCCACAAGAACTCCACCCAGGACAGCACAGGCCTTTCAGGACACTGAAACATTGCACTTGGCGCCTGGAAATGGACGGTTGTGCACAAAAGCGAGGCTTTTGGTGATGTGCCATCGGTGCTCCTGAATGGAGTCATATGGCTTACACATGGAGCTACAAGGTAAAGGGGGAATCCAGAGGATCACATAATCTGTTTCCACCCTTCCAACAGCTTACATGTATAGAGATGATAAATATTGTCTTGTGTGGCTTGGTCCTGGTATCTGGCACCTCAGGAGATGGCGTGTTGAGCTTTCTGTGAGTTGGCTGTATGGAGATGAAAGTTAGCCTGAAGATGGCATCACATGTTGCCATCCTTCCAGCAGCTGTTATGCATCAGAAGAATCTTTCTTTCATTGTCATGCTTGTTCCTGGTGTGTGGCGGTTCCGAAGCGGGCGTGTTATGCTTCCAGTGTGTGGGCTAGCATGCAGCTGGCATGGAGGTGGTATGGAGTTGGTGCAGTTTTCATACCTGATGAAAGCTGGCAGCCACCAAGAATCAGGATTCTCTCCAAAAACAATGCAGGCACTTGTTTCATGAGGTGCAAGTTATTTGCTGTGGAGCTGAACTGAATGCTGTAGGTCGGGTGATGCAAGGATGAACCTGAAGTGTCCTTGAGGCTATTCCTGTATTCTGCAAGGATGCACTTGAATACGTCAGGCTGATCCAGAAGACCGATTCGTATTGAATGCAGTATGCTGAAGCTAGTTGGGCAGGCTGGTGGGCTGTGACAGTGTGTTCGTCACTGCAATCAAGACTCACCGACCAATCCCCATGTACTCAGAACCCTTATGAGATGATAGGCCATGCAGAATGAAGTGTCTTCTTGTACACTTGTGAACAATGATCTTTCTTCTAAACAGTGTTGTGTGAGTCTACCTCGACAGTTGGAGTGTGAAGAGTCCACTATGGTGACTAGTCAACACTTCAAAGAGGTACAGGATCATGAGTCACTTAAACATCCAGTTTGAATGGCCATCGGGAAGTGCTTCATTGCCTCAGAGCGAGGGAGATGCAAAATGGTGCACATGTACGCTACAGCTCTATAGGATCAGCTGACATAGTGCACAGCTCGGCAGTTTACGCATCGTAAGGGATACCCAAAGAACCAAACTCTACCTACATAAAATGTTTGACAAATCGTCAATGCTCGTGACAGCCATGCGCGGGCTGCTGTTTGTACTGTTCAGCAGTCGACGTGGATCCACTTGCTTCTACCACACAAGCAGTAAGTAGGAAACATGATAAAGAGCAACAGAAGCACGAATCACTTAATCAATCTGTTAGGAGCGCCGGTATGCAGTACTATTTCGGTTGAGAATGAAGTAGCCCCATACTGAGGCCCATGTATGCTACAGGGGACGTCTGACAGACGTGGCGCACAGTTCAGCCATTTACGAAGCGTTTAGGATGCCCGCAGGCGTCAGGTTCACCAACATAAATATTTTTGCTACTCGTCAACAGTTGTTTCCGCCGTTTGTGGGTTGCTGTATATCGAGCGATGCAGCACCACACTTACAAGCTTGTAAGCCACACAACCGGCTAGCAGGAATCATCCTAAAGAACCACAGATAGGGCTCTGAATTAGGATGTCTAGGAGTTCGGTTAGCCATTGATTAGTTAGGCGCTAATCAATCTTTAATTAGGAATGGTCCAAGAACAATGATAACAGGTTAATAAGTGGTCCTAATCAATACCTGAGTGTGTCGTTTTCGCATTGATTACAGGTTGATTATTAATTAATACCGACCCTTACAGGTACCCCGAGACAGAACAATTCCCTTATGTTTTGGTTACTTTGGGGATATTTAAACACAGTTTGGGGATATTTAAAGGGCCTGGGGGCACCTATGTGACAATACCTGTATGTCCCAAGGGCCAGGGATTCCATCTGGTGGGGAAGCACAAAAAACACCAAATTGAGGGATCAAACTGCCGAATCTGCAGGAAAAACAACATTCCCCAGAAACGCGGCAAAAGGGTATGCATTGCAGGTTGCAGGTTGCCCCAGCCGCCCAATCAGTTTGTCTGGTCCAAAACGCCCTCAAAGGGCCCCGTATTGTACGTGAACCTCACAATGTTTTGAAACTGAAGGTACCTGCACAGCCGATCTAGCAGGACGATGCAAGAGCGCGACTGTTGTTGCTATATTGTCGAGCGAGCAGTCTTTTTTTTCAACTGGAATCACAACATCGCACCAGTCTGTTCCCTCGAAATTGCATGAAAAATTGATTAACAAGTAGGCGAACAGTTGATTAGGACTAGAACTAATCATAATCAATGTCATTAGTTAGGACTAACCAGAAATCGATTACATCCCAAAATGTTGATTAGCCATTGATTAGGAGGGTGAAAATGAATCCTAAATTTCGCTTATCAATCCTAACCGGCTAATTTAGAGCCCTAACCACAGAACTATGAATCGATAAAGTATTCAGTGCTGGGCATGAACTACTGGTTCGGTTCAGAACGCATGAGGCCCCAGTATGCTACTAGGGCAGGTTATCTGACAGAAGTACAGCACAGCGAAGCACTTGATGAAACTGAAAAAATGCCCTGAGGGGTTGACTTTATGAACATGTATAGAACCTGCTGTCTCCCTCACACAAGTCAAACTTGAGAGTCTAACAGGGGCCCTTGAACATGAAGCTGCAACACCTGTACATGTTCCACTGGACAACCTCATCATGTATGTATCTAGACAATGGCTCGGCTAAAATGTGCACATGGTCTTCTGGTGTGCGATCCTCTGAATTTCAACAAATGTTCGTATACGTCCAAAATGCACGCAATAGAACCCGGTACACGAGACCCCATGATTGAAGACTTTAAACAGAGCGATTGTCTAGATACATACATGATAAGATTGTCCAGCAGAACATGTGCATGTATGTGGTCGAGGGCGGTTGCTCTTGTGGCGACACCGCAGCCCCGTTAGGGGGCGAGAGGCACACGCTAGGCGCAGCAATTCTATAGCACAGGGGAACCGATTCGCCTGCGGTCGGGGGCGGTTGCGCTACTCATGGCGACTCTGCAGCCTTGTTACGGGGGGAGAGGCACTTGCTGGGCGCAGCAATTCTATAGCACATGCTACAGGGGGAGGTTTTTTGTACAGACCGAAATGGGTACACTCAGGCACTTGCTGCACTGCTAGGAAATCATGAGTGCACGATTGGTGCAGGTTCCTGATGTAAAAGTAATATGACAATTTGTCCAAGCTTGTCTGCTCTAATTGCAATGCATTGGTAAATTTTGGAAATTTAAAGGTGATCAATTCTCATGTAAACAGATGGATAATCAAAAGTGACATGTAAGCACATTTGTTAACGGTTGCACAGACGAAAACGCTGTGCTTAGTTTGTTCTAGTGTCCTTGTGTGGTATTCGCCTCAAAGTTGTTGGCAATGGAGCTGGCTGTACATGTAGTGACAATTGCTCTGGTAAGATCCAGCACTAATTAGAACCAACTACGCAGGAAGTAGTTTGAAAAGGCTGTTGTTTGTAGAAAGATGGTGTTCTCACGGTGTTACACTGATGTCGCAGGTGAGCGTGTCGCGAATTAAGATGAAGCTCATGCTGGGTGCAGGCTGTGATCCATCATCGAGATAGAGCACCAAGCCGACGGACATCAGTCACTTCTTGTCGACAATAACATCAAGAAAGAGGTGGCCTAGTGGGGCACGGGTGTCGCAAAAGGTCAGGTGAGCTCTTGCTTTGGTGCACATGTTGTTAATTGTGCACCTGCACTTGCATCCGTGCTGCATCGCATTCGTTCGAAGCAATCATGTCAACGAACGTCCGTTGTTTTGGCGATTTATCTGCTTTGGGGGTAATGTAGTTGAAATGCGCAAAATTTGTAAGGCTAGCCAGCTACACCATGATCAAATTCATTCTTAGAAACATCACCTGCCATGACCATCGCCAACTCATGCATTTCAGAATCAACTACACCAATTCCTACACACGATTTGCACGGTATGCAGGTCAGGGAAGTAACTGCAGGCGCGTCCTTCCCATATGGTAGCAGTACCACTCATCCAGTACTGTGGTGCTTGAACACGAAAGAGTTGAGTGCTGTACGTGTTATCTGTTACTTGAGTACATGTCATCTGTTACTTGATCAAACAGTAGTTAAGGGAATATTCATTCTGTTCAGGCCTATAGACCAGAAGCTGCAATCACAGCAGGAATGAGGAGGCAGCTTTCTTTGGTGGGGCCATGGGTACGTGCTGCCATTTGATACATGAATTGATGTCCAACGTACTGACAGCATTTTTGACAAGGTACAATATTTCATAGAGCGTGTTTTCCGCTGCGCTGTGTTCTAGATCATGGAAGACTTCCCCATACTATCTACTTGTAAGCCACTTCATTGCGACTCCATGATATGCATTCGAAAGCGTCCATACCGACTCCATACTGCGTCGATTTTGCATCTAGTCAGGATCAATTACATACACCATGCTTGCTCCATATTGGGTCAATACATGGTCATATCCTTGCACCATAAGTAGTCAATGTGTTTTTGAGTAAACAATTTTAACTCATCACTCCATGATGGCTGAGTGTCTGATTGTTTTTTTATTGACTGAGTATGGAAATGCAGATCCTACCAGTGATAGGAGGCTTCGGCCTCGAACTCACCACCAAAACCGTTGCATGCGCAGCATGGGCCTCCATGCATATGGCCGCCCGCTGCGACCAAGAGTTCGCTGAGGGGCCCGCAGAGTTCCGGCTGTTCACTGGCAACGGCCCGGAGCTCGCTGACTTATGGGCAGACATCATCCTCCACACCCCAGCAGTGACCCAAGGCCAGTACCTCACCAACGGCGATGTCGACGCGACTGCGGTGACACTTCTCCTTTCTGCGCATCAGATGATGCGGCGTGAAGAGCACAACACAGCGCGCCACCATCTCATTACTCTCCGTTGGTCACAGGAGCATCTTGCTAGGTTGCACAGCACCGCATGCCGAACTGCTGGAGCATACCTTGATACGGTGCCCACAACCCCCCGCCCCGCCCTTGCTGACGGGGAATTCATTGATTCCTGCCAGTTCCGGGCCAGTTCCAGGTGGGAGCCTCTGGCTTCCCGCCTGGGGCACCAGCCACCAAGTGTCATTGTGGAACCGTGCTCCAGGGCAATGAGGCCACTCATGCATTGACATGCAACTTTCACTCCCTGCAGCTGTAAACACTACCGCCACAACCTGGCAACCGAGGCTCTCCGCAATGCCAGCAGCCGCGCAGGCATTTCCAGCACCCGGGAGCCCTTGTACCGCAACCTCGACCCAGCGCCCGGGCGCACCGTTGGCCAAGCCCGCGGCGACATATACGCCATTGTCAGCCCTGGGCATGGCATGCAGCTGGCACCATGGCCCTTGACACTGTTGTTATCCACCCTGGCGGCGCAACTAATCTCTCACGTGGAGCCGCCTCCACCGCCGGTGCCTCCGCCACCGCCGCCCGCATGCGCAAATGTTCCCAATTCAACGCGCATCGGGTGCCCGGCCTCACGTTTCGTGCCTTTGCTATCGAATCGTACAGCTGCCTGGACTCTCATGGGGTGGAGTGTCTCAGGATCCTGGCCACCGCAGCGTCCAGCACCGGTCACGTGTCCTTTGGGACTTTCCTGGCCAGTGCCCACCAGGAAATTAGTGTTGCTTTGTGCAAGGGAAACCACGCTCTCTTTAGGTCGGGGGTGCAATTGTTTTCCCGTGCCAGTGGCCATGCACATCTGCCTGGCCTGCTGGTTCCGACTGCTGAAGTAGAGTGATGTATGTGTGGATATTGCCAAGTAGCTGTTGTTCCTGAATAACTTGCTTTCCTTATTGCGTAGTGCACCTTTTTCTCCGTCCTGTCGTTGTAACTACAATTTTCTGAGATATGCGGTCACATGCATGTGTAACCGAAGGTCTAAGAAGGCTGTTCACTTATGCACTGCATGGTGATTCAAACGTACAGAGCTGCGCTTGTATCCAAGCAGCGTTCTAAGTATATATGGATTGTCATCCCTTCCGGTATTCACTTGATACCATCTCTTACACACTGTTCCGTCAGTGTTATCTGTCTTCCTCTTTAACAGGTTATGGGCCTGTGACGTAGTTCCGCCTGCGTTCGCTGTCTGCAGACATGTCTGTCATACCGTTGTGTTAAATCATGGCTGGCACATCGCCATACAAGCGCAGGAGACCGTCCACTTAGTCAGGTACGTTCTCACATAAGCCTGCACCTCACTCGCATGGTTTTGATGGCATGTTTCGTTCCCAGTCTGCATGTTTTAACCCGCATGTTCCCAGTGCGACTCCTTCCTCTGTTCCTTCACCTCCGGCATTTCACTCTACGTATTCTGTACCTGCTGACGATTTTCAATGTCGTTCGAACAATTGTGCTGCACATGTACCACCTGGGTCTATTCCGCCTGCTTGGGGTCAGGCGGCTGGCTGGCATAACCAACGGGCTAACAACGCTAATGTCCAAGAATATCCGTCTTTTTCGCCTGTTGATTTGAAACTGCAATGTAGGAACATCCCGTTGCTAGGTTCAAGTTATCTGAACCTAGCAACTTAACTGTCACGTTTGGAAACGTAGGATTACTGGTGCTCTAGGCATGAAAGGCGTACAGCGCTTTTTGCACACAGCGCCGGGCCCGGTGAAACCGCGGTAGATCAGCAGATATACTACTTTCTACGGTCCTTGATTTCCGAAAAGTTAGCTGATATAATCTGTGATCGACGTGTACTACGAGTTTGTGGTCTGCTATCAGTATGCTGTATTTCGCTTCTTCTCTGTCGACGGTGCAGGAATTGAAACGCGAATTCTACAAATCGGTGTTAGACAAACAGACTGTTGCAGCGTATATGGATTCTGTCATGAAGCTTTGTAGATAAATCAACGAGCTGTCGCAAAGCGCCCATCTTAGAGCGCGAATTCGTATGCACTGTTATTGATGGTTTGCCGGATACTTACTCAGCGACCAAAACTGTGATCCGAGATAGATTATATGGCATGTATGCTCCAGTCATGAATCAGTTAGATTTTTTTTCTTCGCCGATTGTCTTCTCGCGAAAACATAGATTCTTTACTTGTTTACAGTGTTGTGAAGTCGCATCACTTTCAAAATAAGATGTGTAGGAAGGCTAGAGTGGCATGCATCTAGCATGGAAGGGAGGCGGGCGGGAACTTATCCACGCGTAGCAACAACCACCATAACCACAGCCACAATTACCACAACCACAACAACCGTCTATCCAACCACCCAGACCGTTTTATCTTCCCACGGAAGTGCACATACAACAAGCCGGCCACAAACTTGACTTCTGTCATCGCGATCTTGATAGTTTGCGAAGTCATCTGTGGTATCCGGTGGTGAACCTGCAGCATTTTCACGGACCGATGTCCCCCCTTCTCACGCCAGATATTTTGTGTAGCGACGCGGCGACATGGGGCATCTGCAACAGCGGCGATAGGAACTGGCTCTGATCTATGCGGACATTGCGGCGAGTCCGCAGGCGGCCGGCGAGGAGCGGCAGGCAGGCGTTGCCAATGTCCCCGTGGCGCTCTCACCACTCACTTGCCGAGGGGAAGCGGCAGGGGGGGCGGCAGACTTGCCAGCGGCTGGCGCCCCGCTGCAAGGCCCCGGCCGGGGAGACCATGGGCCACAGGCGCTTCGGATCTATGCCTATGGGGAGCAGCAGCGGGAGCACCGCCAGGACGAGGACGAGGGCGGGCGGGTGAGGCGCTAAATGATTCAGACGTGTTGTGAACAGCTGAACAAGAAGGCACTCGTTAGCAGTACGAACACCTTGACGTTAGCGGGTGTGTTAGCTACGTATCCGTGTCAACGTGTTATCGTGTGACCGAGTGCAGCTTGAATTCGTGGCGGGAGTGCTCTCATTCACGTGTACATTAATGTACTCACTCGAAAATATTTTCGAGTGAAGAAGACGAACTCCGTACAACTAATCATGCTCATGGTTACGCGACCATGGGAGAAGAACGCTCGTACAAATTTCGGTTAACCGAATCCAAAACACTCTGGAAAGGGGAAAGTTGATCCTCATACCAAAGTGCGTCATTTCTGCAAAAATCCAGGGCATTCATTACTGAATGTCCTGACCATTCTTGTCGCCGATCGAAGTACTACAAACCTAGTAATGACTCCACGTTTGATCAATCGGGCAATGCACCACCCGCACAACCAGTAATCAGGTTGGCTCGCCCTCGGCCCTCTCGGAGCGCAACTGTGGTCGCACATGCGTTCGCCGCTAATACAGCTGGGCAGATACCCAGCAGTATGGCGGATCCGAGGGGTTGGATTTTCGATTCTGGTGCAACACGTCACTGCAATGGTCGACGCGAATTCTTTACCTCAGGCATCGAGCCGTCTGATGCGAGTTCAGATCGGAGTTCAGATCGCTATAGGGTTCAAATCGCTGACTCCACACGAATTTCAGTCCTGGGCAAAGGCAGTGTTAGTAATACAGGCTGCGGTCAGGATGCGATCTTAACGAATGTCTTACTTGTAGACGACATTCGTTTTAACTTGTTTTCTGTTCGTGGTGCCGGCCGAAATGGTATAGCTTTTGATTCTAACCCTAGTAACCCAAAGCTTTACTAAATTCAGACTGGCGAAACTGTGTTTAATCTTGCGTCTGTTGACAATTTGTATGTGCTTTGAGCCGATGCTTCTGTCGCTGTAGCTGGTCGGTCGCGAAATCTCTGATTATGGCCTTGCTTCGCTGTTCAACATGCTGGCGTATGCATCTGAGCCCCAGATCCGCTGTGAACAACTATTTTACTAATTAGCGAGTAAGCGGGAGTGCCAGCCCTGCAAGCGCTCTGCATAGAGATGGATTCACGAAATGGCCTGGTCTGATGAGCAGTGAGAAACCAAGGGGAATCCAACATGACCATCGGTGTAGAGAACGGTGGGGGGAGCACTCCAAACGAGCCCCGATCGTAACATTACCGTTAAGCGTTCTGTTAGACTTGTCCAGCACCTCATTAGGCCTTGTGCGAGACCGATCGGTACCGAAGACACATGGACTGGCATGGGTGGTTGGATGAGGTGCAGCAGTACCCAGAAATCCAGTTGCGGGACTCAATAGCTGTTCTGAGCTTGCTTTTGGTGATAGGAACGGAATGCAAAAACAGCAGGTCCAAACTCCAACTGTGGGAATTTGGTGAACATATGCGTGTTCTCCGTTGATCTGCTGGAGCTGCGGGCCTAATTTCTGTCAACAAGGCCTGTTTCATCAGCAGTCATATGAGCAACACGTGTCCCCTTACTAACCAGCTTCGTCCAGGTGCTGGACACATCCGTGGGTAGTGTTAGATACCATTATAGTTGATTTTGGGAATCCTGCAGGATATTACGTTGAAAAAATGAGCAAGGCCAGAATAAGGAGTTTCGGCACCGTTGTCCTGTCGCTGACACATGTGATGGAACAAAAGAAAGAAGGGAACAGCTACAGGGTAGCTGGGAGCAAACTTGCCTCGTTGAGAAGGAACATGAGAACACTCGAGCGAACAAGGTAAAGAAGCAGAACTTACAGACGAAACGTGAGCAGCGGTCCTAGACTGAACAACTCCACTCAATCTACGTTGTTCAGATATAATTGCGTACCAGTAGCTCGCTAGAGCGTACATGAGCATCATAATCAATTCATCGATCCTGGAAGGTTGTCGAACATTCCAACATGCATTGTAATAATAACATTACAGATTCATTCATGGTGATCATACTTATCAAAACACACCCCCGCAAGCATAAGGCTGAAGGATACCGAGCCTGGGGCTTGACAACATCACAGAGATGTGCCAAAGATCACAACACAGTCTTCTGGTCTTGGGACTCTTGGTTCTTCTCGTCTTCAATCTTCATAACTCCAAGGAGATCGAGCGCGTGAGAACTCGGGTCCATGCAATTGCTTTGTTAGGCAATCTGCAAGCATCTCAGTTGTGGGAATCCACTTGACAGAGATAACGTTATTCTTGACCAGTTCTTGGATTCGCTTGAACTGCCCATCGATGTGGCGTGTGCGTTCCGAGGACTGAGGGTCTTTGCAAATTTTGATGCAAGATGAATTGTCACCGTAAAGAACAGTGTTGGTTGCTTCAGTACCAAGATCGGTCATGGCAAGCATTTTGATCCATTTCAGGTTAAATGCACTTTGGTTCAAGGCCATGATTTCAGCTTCGGTAGAGCTACCAGCCAGTACCTTCTGGCGTTTGGAACACCAGTACTGGTGAACGGGTTGTCCATGGACACAGATTACCATGCCAGTGGTGCAATAGCTGTTGGCAACAGCGTAACCGGAAACAGCTGGCAGAGATGGATCTTTGCCACCATCAAGTACCAGACCATAATTGGTGGTGCAGCCGAGATAACGAAGCAAACGTTCGGCGCAACAAAAAAGGTAAGGGGATGGATTACCCATGAATCGGGCAAGTTTACCAGTTGCATGAGCAATGTCTGGTCTGGAAACAGTAGCAAGGTATTGCACTGCACCAACAATCTGCATGTAGCGCGTTTTCTCTGAAGCTGGCAGTGGGTCACCGTCTTTCAGCCAGTTAGCCGGTCGGGAAACTTGCTATTATGGTCATTAACAATTCCCGGCCCAAGGTCAGAGAAGTCATTAAATAAAGCAGGTACTCACACTCATTCTTGTATGTTTTGTCAACGTTATGGGGCATTGGATCGTTGTGGGGAGTGGTGGGGCATGTACCAGGGTCGAATTTGTGTGGTCAACAGGTGCCCAAACGAGCGGGCCTGAGACGGCCCCATCCGGTGCTGCAGCGCGGCTTCCACAGATTCCTCAAAACAAACAAACAGCATTTAATTTACACATAGACTCCATCACCAGACATTACGAATGTAATTGCACCAAGTTGCAGCCTTTTCAGAAACTACACATGCTCCTGACCCCACGGCAAGTGCGCAGAGTGATGTAGAGTCCCCATCCTCTCCATATGGTCCGTTTACTACCGAAGTGTGACTGGTTGCTGTTTTTTCCACGGTTCTGGGATCCTCCGAGTCCCAGCGTGCTAATAAGATGGTCCAACACATTCTTTGCCAAATCTTCCAACAACCAAGAACACTTCCACTACACCTCCGTGCGCGGTCCACAAGCTGCTTCACGCGCACTTCCGGTGCCTCCTCTGCCCTGGCGTCCCTACTCGGCCGACTTCGTACATGCCACGTAAGACACGTTTTGTATAAGTATGCAAAAGATACGGACGGAGATAATAAAATCTTGTGTTAATGTCTAATGACCAAAATAACAAAGTGGCCTACCGTAGCAATTTCCAACTCAATAGATTCCCTCTGTTCTAGAGAGAGATCAGAGCTTTCAAGCAGTTTGTTGTGCTTTTGAATGGCTTTCCTGTGAGGATGCAGCTCAATTGGAAGACTGGGGTCAAGCGGAGTGATTGCTGACTTTGATTTCTTCTTGTTACTCACATTGAAACGTTCCAAAATGTTTTGGATCATGCGACGCTGCGTAACGGTGACAGTAAGGTTGTCGCGGTCTCGCAAGACTTCAAGGTCAAGGATCCAAGAGGCATCTCCCAGGTCTCTGCTCTCAAAACGTTCAAGGACTGTGTGGACAAGAGATTGAGTCTCAGCAGGGTCAGCAACAATGATAAGATCATCAACCCAAACAAAAACCAGAGCTTTGGAGTCAGGTTTGATGAACAGCGCAGGATCGTTCGATGCCTGTTTGAATCCCATTGACTGAAGAGCATCTACCAGCTTCAAGCTCCACTGTCGGGGCCCCTGTCAAAGACCGTAGATTGGTTTCTTGAGTTTCCACACTCTTCGCGTACCATCGTTCAGTATCGGCGGTTGCCGCATGTAAATGGTTTCATGCAGGTCACCTTGCAAGAAGGCACACTTGATATCAACATGCCTAATGTCTAGGCCGTGTCGAGCAGCGAATAACAAAAGCAAACGAAATGTGGCTTGATGGCCTGTTGGTGAGTATAGCTCAGTGAAGTCTATGCCAGGCTTCTGCGAGAAACCCTGGGCTACGAGCCTGCAGCTGGACTTTCGGCGTTCGATTTCACCGCGCGCATTTCATTTATATTTTAGAACCCATTTAGAACCAACAACGTTGCAGTCCTTCGGAAGATTTACTAGATCGTAGACATCATTTTCTAAAATATAATTCGATTCATCGTGCATGGATGAGCGCCACTCGTTGGCATCGGTGCCGGACAGAGCCACCTTCACAGTGGGTGAATCATCAGAAAGTGTAAACACAAGTTGACAGTGCTTACCACAATCATCAATATCAATGCATTGTAGAGATGGTTGCTCACCAGCAGAGTGTGAATTACTCTGAGTCCGAGTAATCGCTGAGATAGTCCTTGGAAGGGTGCAGGGGGGACCTTCTGGGTGATCCCTACAGTAGAGGAACTGTCAGGGATGTTTTCATTGATTGTTACAATGTTGAGGTTTGGAGAGTGAGTTGGAACACGTTGGATCCTTGAACTCCAGCGGCTTGCGGTGCGCGCCAGGGTTGTGGCTACTGACACCGCCGCGTGCGCGGCCGCGTTGGCCATCGCTGTCATCATTGATTGTGATGACGTCTCTTCCGCGCTTGCGAGTATCTGCATCAGCTGGGCTGTCACGGCATGTACTGAGAGAGCAGACACACACCCCCGTAGTTGGAAGTGGTGTAGACAGTGAGGATTGGAACACAGAGACAGTGCTTGCCTCTGTGCCTGAACGCACTCACCGAACAAACGACAGCTGACTGAAGAGGTTCAGTACAGGTGTTCAAATGACATATTCGTGGGGTTACTTTAATGGTAAAAGGTGGGAACAGTCGAGAATGATACTCAGTGTGGTGGGCTGCGGTAACGTGCAGATGCCGCGCAATGCGAAACTTGAGGCACTTCTTGGCAGGATCAACAAAGAGAACCCTGTACAGCTGTGAAGATGGCCCATAGCCAACAATGAAACCAGGGTGAGCTCGATCATCAAGCTTTTTGGGATGGTCATCCACAGTGTGTACAGCGCAAGAAATACCGAACGGAACGAGCTGCGCGTGCAAGCGCGCTAGTCGCTCCGTCGATTCGGAGTGAAATATGGAATGGGGGATAGGTGTGCTACACCCCCGTTTTACCAGGGCATTATGGGGAGTGAAATTGTATATGTGTTCAACGTACAGCAGAGCTCCCCCCCAAAACCCTAGCGGGAGGTGCGAGGATTTCAGGACAGCACGAACGCCTTCAGCGAAAGTACGATTGACTCTCTCGATGAGACCATTTGACTCATGGCTGCGAGCTGGAACATGCTGATCAGTAATTCCCAATTGTTCTTTGGCAACCTTAAGGACGGTACTATGGAACTCTCTTCCAAGGTCTGATCTTAGGTACTTAACATGCCTATTGGGCAGCGTATTGTACCGTTGCATGATGCGGCGAGGCGTGCCGCGGCTTCGCTTTTCTTCGACAGAAGCGCGACTTTAACGAGACGTGAAAACTCATCAATGATCATAAGGGCATACTTCTTCCCATCAAAGGTCTCTTCAGGGAAGTGAAGGAGGTCCACATGTAGTACATCACCTGGCTGCTTAGCAAGCCCATCAACATGCGGGTAGCTGTCACGCGCTGCATTAGCTAGCTTACAGTCAGCACATGGGCTCTGGCGGTACTTTTTCACAACGTTTTTTGAGAAAACTTCTAACTTGGCGAGGGCGGCAAGCGCGGTGTTGCCGGCGTGGCAGAAACACGCATGCGCATGCTCCACTGCAAGGTTGGCAGGAGGAGCAGAAACTTGACAGCACAGTGCAGATGACTGTTCTTGTTCTTGACGTTGAGTAATAGCGTGTATGAAGACAAAAGGAACATTGCCTTCCCAATGGCAATTTCGGGAAACATCGCCATCAGAATGTTGCCAGCGAACATGGCTAGGTGGGGAATCGAAATTGACTCTATTGGCCATGTTTGTGTAGGGTATTTACACTCACTATTGAAAGGCCGTTGCCCGCATCGGGGACATATAGAACATCGTTGAGTTGAATGTCTACATATTTATCATTGGACAAACATAATTGGAACGTGATCGAGCCGACCGCGGTGACAGGTAGGGTTTTCTGGTGCCCAAATTGACAGAACTGGGAACAGATGGGCTCTGCATATTATTGAACAGATCAGAGTCACTGAAAACGGAAGCACCAGCTCCAGAATCGATAAGCAGACCGCGTTCGGGGCATGTTACAGTGGTTGTGTAGGACACAGTTACACAATGCACCCCTGCGGCGGGAAGTCATTTGGGCTCACCGATGGAATTGTCCTTCTTGGCGTCTGGGGTGGAGTCCTTGTTCGAACCCTTGTTGGCAAGCTGTTTGGGA
Source organism: Ulvella scutata (assembly GCA_032359135.1). Lineage (NCBI taxonomy): Eukaryota > Viridiplantae > Chlorophyta > Ulvophyceae > Ulvales > Ulvellaceae > Ulvella > Ulvella scutata. Next base: position 190,702 of record JAUMHD010007766.1, read on the forward strand.
TGAGCAGTTAGCCAATCCAGAACAGTCTTGCCGATGGCTGTGTTGTACCGTGGGCAGCGGCGGGTGCCATGAGCCTGGTGCTGCTTGTTGATGACGTCCGAAACATCGTTCCAGCAGATGCAGCAGCATGGCTTGCGCGTGGGCGGTGGGCGCGATAGGTTGCGCCTGTGCAGAGTGGGCATACAGGCATGCCAGCCCGCTCTGGTTACAAGACCAGCCCCCCGGCACACCGCCACTGAAATCTAAAGCTGGGGTTAGGCAGGGGGACCCCTGTGGCCCGTTGTTCTTGGCGCTGGCACTGCAGGAAGTGCTGGAAACTGTGCAACATAGGCATGCGGATGTACGTGTTATCTCTTATCTAGATGACACGTTTCTGCAAGGGCCGACTGAGTCTGTGGCAGAGGCCTACAAAGACTTGAAGGCCCTATCAGCGCAGATCAGGCTAGCGATACATCCCAGCAAGAGTACAGTGTACTCGCCCACCAGCAGCAGTGCGGAGGACCTGAGTGATCAGCTAGGGTTTGCAGGCAGTCACAGCGGCATCGTGGCTGCAGGCTGCCCTATCGGGGACCCTTACTTTGTTCAGGAGGGGGAACAGCAGGCGGCACATAACGTCAAGCTACTGGTAGATACCCTGCTGGCCCTCGACCTGCCTGTGCAGGACAAAATGTTACTGTTACGTAAGTCCCTACAGGTCAAAGTAGCTCACTTTGCCCGATGTGGCATGTTTGACCAC